>WYDI02007169.1:21117-41762 GCA_009867235.2 Psittacus erithacus
TGGTTTGTGTTATACCTTAGTTACTGGACTGTTCTTATCTCAACCCATGGGAGTTACATTCTTTTGATTCTCCTCCCTGTCCCTCCAGGAGGAGGAAGAAGGGGGAAGTGAGCAAGCTGCTGCATGGTTCTGAGTTACCAGCTGGGCTTAAACCACAGCAGTTTGTTACATCTTATAACTCAAAGTGTCTTTTCTTAGTTATATTTAAAATTTTGCACAAAAGGTTTGTGTTCTGGTTAACACAGACTTTTCAAAAGCTTTTTGAATAGTCTTTTGGAGTGGCAAATTTAATGTATTTGTTATAGGCAAAACAAGCATTATTTTTCAGTGTTCAGTACAGTTGGGCCAAGACCTCAATTTGATCATTGTTTTCATGAACTAATGCCTGCTGAACTGGTCAAGGACTAATGGCAGGTCCAAAGTTCAATTGAGCATAAGGTCAAGCAAAAGAGTTCAATTATGTGATTAAGTCTCTTGCAGCTGAACTAATGCACTGAGAGCTTGCTGAACAGATTAATGATATTTCATGTAAATGAACGATGACTCAGCTGCAAACTTGTATATAAGACTTTTGCAGCCTTAATTATGAGATCTGATGTACACTATCTGCTGCCTTCTAGACCAAAAACCCCATGAAATGATGCTTTTTAAGCATCATTCATTTTACATGCATAACATGCTATGAGTCTCACTTGGTTTCTTTCATTTCCTTAACTGGGGAAACGAGCCCTCCCCAAGGCCTGCTAAATGCTTAGTACAGTCTGTCTGCTGGACCTTTTGTGTAGACCTACACTGGCTCCAATTGCATATAAAGTGGGAATGAAGAAAAGTTATCTCCGTTTTTATGGCTTTGAACTGAGCAGGACTTACTGTGCTAATTAGATCTGTACTTTCTTGTAGAACTCTCTTGTCAGCTGGAAGTCAAGTGCAAGACCTCAGACTTTATTTTAGCCTGAATAAAGTAGACATTACTGAAGCTGCAGGGGAGCCCCAAATATGAATACCAAACCAGGAGTGTGTATTCTTTGTTCTCCAGAGAAATCCATGGGGTGTACAAAGTGAAAGCACAAGTTACTCAGAACCTTCAATGTTAGAAATTTCATGTTAAGTATCTTATGACTGTAGATTACCACTTCCAAATGGTTGTTCTAAATGAACTAATTTTCAAAATTAAATGCTACACAAAAAGCCTAAATGAGTTTTTTCATTAGGGACTTTGTCAATTTTCCTGTTAGTTTACTGAATGCAACTTACTAGTGTACTTACTAGTACTTTACCCTGAATTTCTACTTAGACCTAGCACTGAAGTCCTCTATAATCATGAGAACTCAGTATAAATAAGCACAATGGTTGATGTTTGACTGAAGAAACTCCTGTTTGGCAGCTGTAAATAGCATGAGTAACTAAGTGCTGTGAATCTTTTTCTGCAGTACATTGTTCATGGATGTGCAGTTGTAAACACATCAATTCCTACGCTTGTTTCTGCACCCCACTGTGGATAGATATGAGGTGCTCTGAATTACCCCTCTTTTCCTTCCAAAGTATTGTAACTGGGGAGAGAGGAGGCTGCATTTACTAAATTCTGTGAAATGTTAAATGGAGTTTAGCAGTAAAGCAATTACGTATTTTCTTCTTGGATTGACATCCCAGTTCTGTTGCTTGTTGGACTTAAGCCCAACAGTAAAGTGAGATGTTCTGATACTATCAGTACTTTGAAATAAGAGTTGAGGCTCCTTACAAAGGCATGAGAGGTATGAATCCTTTCTTAAAAGAAAGTAATAAACCTGTTGTAATGTCCCGTGTGAGTGAGAAACCTACCAATACTTTGTCTAAAAAATTATCAGTTTATTAAAGGCAGTTCTCTTACCAAAAGAAGGCATCATATTTGGCCTCTATAAGTAGCAAAGCCACCAAATCCTTTAATCACTGCAAAACATAAATTACAGCTTGGATTGGGAATATTTCCAGTGAAATGTTGAGAGCTGCTTCTATGTATAATCAGGTAATCTTTATCTTGATACAGCCAGCTGATAAATTCACTACATAACGCATTCAAGAACAGCCAAACAGAAAAACGGTAGCCTGGTGAAGCTACATACAGATGCTTCCTGTCCATCTTCAAACATGTCTTGCCTAATAGAATTAAAATGGATCAATTCATGAAGATGGTCTTTTTCACTGCTTAAGATGTATCCTGCAGGTAGCCTGGATAAAAGGATTTGCCCAGCCCAGTGTCAGTCTGACTGTGATGGAGAAACTTGACTGGGTTACAGTCAAATGTATCATAAATTGTGTCTGAAGGCAGCAGAGGATGGGAAGGGAGCCATTGTTTTCAAAGTATCATAAATGAGAAAATCACCAATTCACATGCAATTTCTTATTTGAAAGAATTTGCATTAAGTCTTTTAAGTTTGACTCTTTTATGATAGTCATAACTGTTTTTATTCTCTAGAGAATAAACAAGGCATTCCAGCGCTAGAAGTTGCCCTATTTTATCAAATGTTTCATTGAGTGTAAACTGCATATAAATACTTCTCTCTACAGACAGAATATGAGGTACTCTGTGTGTGGATGCTAAGAGGTCAAGATAAGAAGGACATGGAGCTGTTGGAGCAAGTCCAGAGGAGGACCACAAGGATAAGGGGCTGGAGCATCTCCCATATGAAGACAGGCTGAGAAAGTTGGGGCTGTTCAGCCTGGAGAAGAGAAGGCTGTGTAGAGACCTCATAGCAGCCTTCCAATATCTGAAGGGGGCCTACAGGGATGCTGGAGAGGGGACTCTTCATTAGGGACTGTAGCAATAGGACAAGTGGTAAAGGGTTTGCCCCAAAACAGGGTAAGTTGAGGTTAGATACGAGGGAGGCCTTTACTGTAAGGGTGGTGAGGCACTGGAACAGCTTTTCCAAAGAAGTGGTAAATGCTCCATCCTTGGCAGTGTTCAAGGCCAGGTTGGACAGAGCCTTGGGTGACATGATCTAGTGTGAGGTGTCCCTACCCATGGCAGGGTGGTTGGAACCAGATGATCTTTAGGTCCTTGGCAGGGTGGTTCGAACCAGGTGATCTTTAGGTCCTTTCCAACCCTAACTATTCTATGATTCTAAGAATCTGGTAAAATATCTTCTTTGTTCCTCTGAATTCTTTTCCATATAGCCTGATCTCAGGCTGGGGAAAACAATGAAGCCTTATCACACAGGACAGATACCCTTCTTAAGTGGTCAGTTAAAGAGAGTATGAAGCAAGTAGAACGGATGTGCAAAATGAGGCTAACACTTAAGGTCACGTGGTGCAATGTAGTTTTAAGGGGAAGTCTGAACTAGTGTCAGTTTAAGCTTGTACCAAGTTGATACTGGAAAATGTGGTAGGTAGCTAATGGAAAATGTTTTAATTAGAATTAAAATAAGTTGTGCTGTCCATTGGCTACTTGCTTTCTAGAGTCTTGCGTCCATTTTCAACCCTAGGGTATTGCCTTCAAAATTTATCAATATTTGTGCCTTTAACATAAAAATTGCTTGCCTTTACTTAAAAATAAGGTCTTCAGGGGGGACTTGAAAAACACCTCTTGCAGAAGTTCAAATTTGAAGTCAGCATTTTAAAGGCAAGAAATAGCAGTTATATGGCTTTTGTCCAAAGATATCTGGCCAGTGTTCATTATTAACCTAAGTTGTACATAGTGTTCCAAAAGGTATCTAGTATCAACAGAAAGAGTGCGCTTTTTCTCTCTGCAGGTTAATGCAATGGCTTATTGCTTCCCTGTAGGAAAAAAAGGGCGTTTCCTGCTTAGAATTAATATGGCTTCATAATTTAGTCACTGGTTAATGCTGTACCTTTTTGCTACACATGTGGCCTTGTAGTACTAATATTTCTTCACTTAATGGTATTTAATAAACATTAAAATTGTCATTCTTTACACTTAAAAATGAGATTAACTGGTTTAGCTCTTGGAATATCATTACGTTTTTTTTCTCTAGTCTGTTAATATATGCAAATCTTGGCACCCTCACAGATTTTCTGTCACCAAGCTAAAATAGAAACCTTATAGCTGGGTGCAATTTTCCATTATAATGCTGTAGCTGTGCTAGGATTAACTCCAAATCTCAGTCCTCTTTTTACCATTTTAGGCTCTTGAATGTATAGAGAGAAGTGGTGAGAACTCTTGCCTGTGTTTAGCTAAGGTTTATTTGTGCTTGCTTGTTTGTAAGATCTAGTTACTCCCTGTCTGTGACAAAATCGTGGATTAGGGTTGGAAAGGACCTTAAGGTCGTCTAGCTCCAAGCCATGTGCCGTGGGCAGGAACACCTCACACTGGACCATGTTGCCCAAGGCTTTGTCTAGCTTAGCCTTGAACATCCTACATTTCTTGTTCATACATGCCACTTTGTTTAAGCTTGGCTGTTGGAAAGAATGGTTATGTGACACAGGTCACTCAGTAGGACATTCTGACTACTAAATAATGAGAACAGACTTTTCCTTTCAGCGCAAAATCTTAGAGGAAATTACTGGAAGCCTCCTTTATGCTATAAAATCTTGGTAGCACTGGTAGGACATGCAGACTCTTGGGCAATTTAATGTCAACGTTCATAGGCTGTGGTTATCATCAAGAAGTTGTATGACTGCTGCAACAATGTATTGCAAAGTAACTACAAATAGCTATTGGTTGTCCAGACTTAGAACTTTTGTTACAAGATCAGATCTGACTATTTGTAATCAATGTGAATCAGTCTGGTTTTATAACATCATTTTCTGGCTGTCTAGGTTTAAATCAGGTTGAGTTTGATTTGCAGATATGCAGCATTAGGTATCTGGTGCAAATGAAGTTGTCCCTTAAGTCATTGGAAAAGCAGAGTTTGCCTTCTAAATGTTGGTTTGTCCCAAAAAGTTTTTCTGGGTTCCTTGTTAGTGCCTGGTTTCCAAGTTCTTAGCTCTTTCTCAATCTGCCAAATTTTCTATTCCTTTGGCTGGAATTACTTGCAAACCTACTGAACAGATCTTGTTAAATAAGGTAGGATTTTGGACTAGACTTTATTCAGCTAGACTTTTGGTCTCTAAAGATCTCTTCTAGGTGCCAACCCACTACCAATTCCAGCTAAGAAAATAAAAATAAAACCAAATAGAACCAAAAACCAACCCACACACACTCCTGGGGAAAAAAAAAACAACACCAAAAAAACCAAACACCATCCACCACACAGAAACACAAAACTGGGATGAAACCATAGGCAGCTTTTTGTGTTTGCATGTTAGGGCCCATACTTAAAAAAACTGTAGGTTGCAGCACACTTTTGTTTAACATCTGAGTAATTTGATACCCATACATCTGTTGCGCACTGTAGTACTTCAGAGTGCTGCCAGCTTGAAATGCTGGAAGCTTAGTGGTTCACATCTCTTTAAATGGGGAGCTACATACAATCAGTTGGGAAAATGTTTTGAGATCCTTGCTTTGTGTGAATAAGCCAATTACATTAATGCTTTTCAATCTGTTTTTCAGCCTGATAAGGAACGGAAGGCCTAAATCTGTTGTAAAGTTAACCTTGAACTAGCAGTGCTCAAGCTCTAAGACCTGTGTTTTCGTGAAAGCTAAAGGAGGGACAACTTGAAGGTTTAAGCAATTTCTAGAACAAATTAGCTGAGGGAAGGAGATATGGGATACCACAAATAAAAAATGGTAGAAGCTTTGTATAGCATATTGATTTTAGCTGTTGAAACCAGAGAAGCTGGAGCAGAGGGGCTAGATTGTGAAGTGCAACAACAGGCTTAACAGCTGAATAAAGCTACTGTTAATTTTGTGTGTATATGTGTATCTATACACACAGAATATGGAATAAGTGGGGGATGTGCTCAAATAGAACATGCAAACAAAACCACTTTTGTAGAAACTGCTGAGTAACAAGCACCTGAGAACACAGGCTTTTTGACCCCATTTAGCCAACCAGTGAAGAAAGAAATATTCCATTTGTGGCTGAGAGCAGCTGTTACTGCCACTCCATTAATCTGTTTCCAGAAAAACCTGTTCAAGTGGTACATAAAATAGTATCTTAAACTTCTGTGGAAATTTAAAGTCCTGGAATGACCTTAACACTTAGAGAAATGTGGATGAAGATTTTAAGTTGTGAGGTGATAGGTACAAAGTTAAGGGGAAACTTGTAGTTTCAAAACTTTTGATGTACTTGTTAACATCTGAAGAGTCCCAAAGCTTGTTTTGTCTTGGCCATCTGATCATTTCAGCTTGTGGCCAAAGCCAGACGCAGAAACAAGTCCATGTTCTGTCTCTTGAGTTTTCAGTCTTTTGCAGATTTTTTTTTAATCTTATTAGCTGCTTATTTACACACTGTTGTTTGAAATTTATTTACTTATTAAATGGGATGTCTCCCATTATTTAATGTCCATAAAATTAAATGTCTCAGGATTGCTTACAGTGCTGTAGCACAGTCTCCCTCCAATGGTTAAAAGGGATTCTGAGCACCAAGGGGATATTTCTGCTGGAAGTGGAGGTATCACAGCTGCTTGGGAAAAATTTTAATTTGACATAATGCAGTGATGAATATGGCCGTATGGGTCTTATACCGTAGATGTTACTTGATTTCTTACATATTTGAAGCATCATGTGTGTTTGTGGGTCATTAGCTTCCTTGTCCAGTTTCTTTGTATGGGCAAAGTTGCTCAAATTTCTGAATCAATTTGATTGCTGTAGGTTAAAGAGAACTCTTTGCATGGTTACCCCAGTAAAATACTGAATTGCAAAACAAATTAAATAGGGCTCTTATTTTGTGTACTCTATAGTTATATATAGCTAGTCCATGGATCTTGCATATTTCTGTAGTCTTTCATATGTGGTCTGAGTTACAACGCACTTTTCTTATTCAAGGTGAGATATCCAAGTAAGAAACTCCTTTTATTTTGAAGTTTGAGAAATTGCTGCATACATTGCTGCAAAGAAAATGTTGCCATTATAAAAATAACAAGGCTTTATCAGAGCCTTTACTTTACCTTAATGAGCCAGAGAGCTGCAGATGGTGTTGACAATACTATCTGCAATTATGAAGCGTCTTCACTTTACCGGCACTTCTTACTTTGCTGGAAACTTCTTCTTATATGGACATGCTGTGCTAGAAAATAATGCAATGTTGTGAGTGGTGTGCTGCTTTACTTTTTTATTATTATTATTATTTTTTGTAGGGTAAGTACTATTGACTGATATTAATCAGAAGGAGAAGGGATCAGTTTTCTCTGCGTAACTGAGATCTAGTCTAGGAAACTGGAAAGGATTAGTTCACGGAAGATTCCTTCTTTGTGCTTTCACTCTCTGTGTTAGTGGAAAAGTATGCTTTCTATAATTGCACTTCGATTATCTGCAGAATGTCCCTATTTATGTGTTATATTCCTTGTGTTTAGTAGTTGTGAAATGCCACTTTGACTTCTTTGTCTGCTGATACTTTGTAATAGATTCCAAAAATTAATCTGCTGCTTAATGTAATATATAACTTAGTATTTTAAATTATTCTGATAGTTTTACAAAGTATAAGCCACTGGAGAACTGCTGAAGAAATAGAGTTTGTCTATTTAGAGAAAAAATTCTAGATTGAGATTTTGGTTTGGGTGAGATCATCTTGGCAAGGTCAAGTGCCAAGACGTTAACAGAATTGAGCTGCAGAACTGCACTCAACTCTGGTGCCCCCCAATGCAAGAAGAATGTGGACCTGCCTGAGGGAGTGCAGATGTGTGCCACAATGATGATCAGAGGGCTGGAGCATCTGTGCTATGAAGAGGGGCTGAAAGTACTGGGGTAGGAAGAACAGGCAAATCCGAGTTGCTTACTTCCCCTAGTGTTCAAGTTGTTTAGGTATGAAGCATAGTAAATAAAAACCCTGGAGATTGTGTTATATCTTAGTACGGAATTGATGCATCCCTCCTTGCACTGACGAGATTTTTCAGCTGTGTTGCATGTCCTGCTGGCTGCTCTCTGCCATGACCACTCTAGCGGTTACAGGCGGTCTCCCATACCAGCCTTTAGACTACCAGTCTGCAGTCTTAAAAATGCTTTGGCAGCTTGGTTCTCAATTCTGTTAAAACTTGCCACTTTGTAATGAAGAATAATTAAGTAGTATTTTTAGATGTGGCTCTATTTATGGTGCTAGAGGAGTAAGACTTAAACAGTAGTGTCAGGTCTTGGGTACAAATAAGCCCTCTGTTACCTGAGTCACTAAAGGCCCAGGATTTGTTAGGAGCTTCTTTGCCTACACAACTCAACATTGTAATTGACTTTATTTTTACAAAATTTATGCAATCCTGGTAGAGGTGTGTTTTTTAAAGTATTGAAATGTGGTTTTGAATACAGAATCTCCTTCTTATGGCTACAGTTTCTCTAAAATGGGAAGTGAGTGAGCAGGATCTGTCAGAACCGGCAATAATCAGTACATCTGTAGGAGAAATTGTACCCAACCATAACTGAGTTACCTGCATAACTCTTAGCTTAGTGTACCTGTTCTCACATTCTTTCCCATAATAAAAAATGCCCCTCTTGTATATCTTCCAGGTATAGCAGAATAAATTTGATTTAATGGAGTGTAAATGTTCTTGAGAGCCGAATGCTATCCAAAGCTGTTGAATTATTATCCTATAAATTGAAATTAGCTTTTTCCATTTGTTCTGTGTAAATCAATACTATTTGCTTTCCTTTTAGATCAGTGTATTGTTACTCGGACATACCTCTTTCTTCATAAATTTTGGTTCTTCAGTGCTGCCTATTACTTTGGGAACTGGGCATTCATTGCAGTAAGTACTTTGATTATGGAGATCACTGAATCAAGTTGGATAATTTACAGTTATTAAAATAGTAGTTGTTGAATCATTTGCATCACCATGCTGTCATTTAGTTTTGCGTACATTAACCTTTTATGCCCTTTAATTGAATCACCATAATTTTTACTACTTATTTTAAATTTGCAGGTCTTTTTAATTGGATTAATTGTTTCATGCTGCAAAGGCAAGAAATCAGTCATTGAAGGTGAAGTGGATGATGATGATTCAGACATGAGTGATGACGAACTATCTGCTTATTACCATTGATAGTCTTTTGCCTTCAAGATGAAAAAATGTAATGTAAAGTTATGTTGAAAGTCATACCCATGTGGAATTGGTGTCTAAGTAAGCATCCTTGCACTTGTAAAAATAGAGGAAATAAATGTAATCACTTAAAGGGGTCAAAAACTTAATATCATTTTTTGAGTATCACTTGCGTAAGAACATATTGAAGCTGAATAATATATAGAAAATATTGTTTTATGATTAAACATACATATAACTTTCTGATGTATAATTTGAGCTACTGTAACTATTTCATAATTCAAGATACTCTTCATGTTTTCTTAAATTCTTTCATGCCTGACTTGTAGGATGGTTTTTTTTCAAGTTCACAGATAAAACTAGCTAAAATCTGCAAAACAGCTGGTGCAAACATTGCTAGAAAGATTTGAATAAGGTTCATGCTTTCAGAAGGACATGACATAACTTTTATACTAGTTCACTGAATAAAAAGAGACTGTCCTAAAGGTATGCAAACCAACATCCACATAATTGATGAATTTCCAGTTTGTGAAGAATAAGTCCTTTACATACTGTTATCCCCACTGAGTTGCCATGAGAATCCTCAGGTAACCATGAGGTGGTTTTTGGTCTATCAAAGGAAATAATTAGTATGAATGAAGATATTTAGCATTGTTGCAGTGTTTTAGTATAGTTCAGTTCTGAAGCTGCCAGGTGCCTGACGTAGTAATAACCAATGGAATAATTAAGCTGTGATTAATTTTTAACTTATTTTTCTCTTTAATGCAAATTGTCTACTTTGATGTTTTCTTTCAATATTTAATGTAAATGTTGTCACTTGCTTACAAGCCAATATGTTTATATAAACACAGTTCATAAATATTTTCATCATTTATGTTGTCTCTGTAATGTTATTTTATCTATATAGTTACTAAGCTATATTTCTAAGGCTGAAAACTGTCTTCAGATATCCTTTGAGAGACTCTGAAAGCGAAAATATTTACAAGTACAGGCTTTTAAACTTTTAACGCTACCTGAGTGAAATTATAGTCCATGCAAGCACATGTAAGTTTATCTTGGGTAAACTTTTTATAAGACTAATTATGAAATAGTTATTGAAATGTAGGGGAATAATTAATGTCCTGCTTCTGTGTTTGTAAACTCTTAAAACTGACAGATTTCTGTTCAGTTATTTCAAAAGCAGTCTGCCTCTTCCTGCAGTATTTCAGAACAGCAGGCTTTCAGGAACTTTGGAATTTTAATTTGGCTTCAGTATTTCAAGAAGTCTTAGGTGAGTTGCTTAGTTAATGTGTGAACACAGGGAACTGTTTGGATTCTTACAGGAACAAACAAAACTGAAGTCTTAACAAGCCTTCTATGCCAGCTGCTCCAATAATATACATGTTTATGTGGCAGCCTGGAAGAATGTCTGATGTAGCTTGATCATAAACTACAAATATGCAGACAGGTCTGCTCAACTAATAGCAATCAATCTGTTTGCTACCAATGAGACATTTAAAAGGGCAGAAATATATTCAAACGCTGATAGTAGGTACTGAAACTTGACTAGGCAGTCTGACTTTGACTAGAATTAGCTGAATGCTGTTTAAACATGACTGTTGGGGAAACTTGCAAGGCATTATTTGTAAGTAGTTCAGGTAACTCAAATGGAAGGTGAGCGTGATGTTGAGTGCTTGGAAGCTGCATCCAGAGGATATCAAGAAGTTAAGTATACTTCTTTTCGGATGCCCTAGTGAAAAACTTACATGAGTTAATTTAAATAAAGTGAGCTGCACAGATCTTCTTTTTTGTGGGTTTTGCTTATATTTCATCTTCAGCTTTAACCACTGATAATTATCACTTCCTTCTTTCTGTACAGATGTGTTAACCTTTTAGGGCGTAAGATTGAGCTGGGGTACCCAATTTTTAAGAGTTGTATCCATCTTAGTGATTTCCCCGGTAAGAAGGTGCTTGTCTTCTGAAGATTGGCAGGAAAGTGTTGATTTCCTGCCGTGTAGTTGTTTGCATGTGACGTGTAGGCTTTGGGATCATTGGCCAAGATGTCTGGCCAGTCGCTAGGTATATGTTGCTATAATAGGTCTTCCCTGTTTGTAGGCTGTTCTTCATTGCTAGTTCTCATCCCAGTCCAGTTGTTTCCTGTCTAAATAGTCTGTATGCAGAAATACAATGATCTGCCTTCAAATTGGTGGCTTTTCTCTTGTTTCTAATTGGAAGATTCAGTAAATACCACTTTTTTTTAATCCAGGTGTTAACCAGGTTTACAACCAACCTATTGCTAGTTGCATCTAGCAAGAAGCCTGCTTCTGCATGAGAGTTCAAAAGTTCTTTCAGATGTTTGCTGTTGCCATCTGTCATACAAGCAGTAAATAACTGTCAGCATTTATAATTGGTTATTCTTCACCTGCCACATCCTCACTGAAGTATCTCAGGAGCTCAATGAACCATTTGGCAAGGTTTTAAAAGATTTTTGTATGTGCTAGTGTAATTGTAAGAAATATACACTCAAGAATTGATCTGTAGTCAACACTTCATGTTATAGAAACTTGACATTTTTAACTGCATAGTGCCTTTAAAATGAACTAAAGGTGGTTTTGAAGGTTACTGTGTGATAAAGTTGCCAGCTGGATTTGTTCATCCAGCATCAGCCAGTGAAGAAAATGAGCAGTGAAATTTAAGGTAATCCTGACTTAAAATTCTTGGCTTTGATCAATACTTGCAGGAACTTTAAGAAACAGAATTCACAGTATATTTTTTCCTAACTGTTTCTTCTGCTATTATCAATAAAGTACTTGCAAGTAGAAAAATTAATTACTTCCAGATTATCGCTGCTGTCGCAGCACTTGTTGCATGGGTGAAATGGATCATTGAGGTGTTGTGTTATGAAATTGTATTTAGAATTTTCTGCAGATTTTGGAGCAAAGTTGAACTTTCCAGTCATCTCTTAATAGAGTATTCTGTCTTGTAAGCAAACCTCTAGCATCTTCAGCTGAGTTCAGAGGTCTCAATTTTCTGAAAAAAAGTCACTTAAAAAGCTATCAGAGTTATTTCACTTTGATTATATAAATGGTATTCCAAGTACATCTCTGTAGTATGTAATTCAAGACTTCTGAATAGGTGTAATATAATGTCAGTCCTGACTTTAATTATTGTTGTACTTTCTAGTCAGCTTCTACCATGTTGGAGACTCATGAGCATCTAGAAACTAGTGAGCCCTAAATCTTGCTGACACATCAAGGATAAACCATGGTCACTAGGAATATGCTGAATAGAATTCAGCAAGAACATGTGCCAGATGGGTTCCCATCTTGCTGCTTATTCTGTAGTGATCGGTAGTTTACCTGGAGTTACAAATCATTAAATACAAAAAAACCTGTAATAGTCTGTTTTATTTCTTAGCTGAAAGCTGACAGTATGCTGTGAATTTCCTGCTGATTGTCATAAATGAGTAAAAAGCCTTTTCTGATAAAGACTGCAAAGGAACATCTACCTTTTTGTATTGCCCACTTTGACTTCAGAGAAAGATTTCAGTGTGGACTTGAGATTTTGCACTGAGAACAGTAATGTACTTCTAGGTAGTGTGCCATGCCACACAGAATGGTAATTTCATGCTCAGATAATGTGACAATTTAAGCTTAAAGTAATAAATCCTTTCAGTGCTCATGTTTTGCTTCTGAATAATTGGTATAGACGTAACTCTTCAGGTTCTTTGAGGTGTCTTCTACTGCTTACAAATTGTATGTCTTTGGCTCGCAGCTCTTTCATTATTCGACTTTCTCAACGCAAGTTTCTTAATTGGACAGTAGTCTACAGTAGCATTTTGGAAAATACTGCTCCGCTATAGAAACTGTCATGTGGTTAATCCTAAAATACTGGTAACTACTGGTTTGCAAAGCAGAGTTATAGTTGAAGTGTTTTAAGATAGCTGAGTAAGTGTAGAAGGTAACTTGTCTTCATGTAATTAAGTAGATGTTCAACCCATTATAACAGCACTGGAACAGTTGTGGATATGTATGGGGATATAATGTACTGCTTGTGAGATTAAGCAAAGGAAAAATATTCATCCCTTTCTAAAATCATCTAATGCTTGAAATAACAGAGCTGTAACATTTTTCAGACTCGTAGAGTGAAGATTACAGTTTGTATTGATAATACATCTTTTTACGTTAGTGTAGGTCTGTTCTCTTGCAATCTTCTGCAAAGTTAGCTTTCTTGCAGATAAAACAATGAAACTGAGAATCACTTTTTTTTTCCTATAAATGTGTGTTTTGACTATACTTCTCGAGAGAAATAAAAGCCTTGTTTTGATTGTGGTAAGGTAATAATAGTCTAAATTTTAAAACAAATTGTTTCTATATTAAGACACTTGCCAATTCTGCATAATTAAATGAATCAAATTCTAGTGTTCTTGACTAGCTTTAGTGAGATGTAGTAGTTACAGAAATTATCTGGAAGTTAGACTAATTTTAACATCCCATTTGGAAAGACTGCATGAATGATAGCACTTCAATCAAATTTAAAGCTACAAAGAGGATTGTTTCTTTGAAATAGAAAATATAAGCACACTTAACAAAACTATAGGGGTTTTTTTCCCAGGTTCTTGTCTAGAAAAAAAGGGATATATTTAGGGCATCAGAAAGAAGAGATTTGGTTTCTGGAGGGCTGGTCTTAGAGGTTGCCCTGGGTTTATGCTGAGCGTGATGGTGTGTGCCTGTAGCCCCAGCTAATTGGGAGGCTAGCCCACTGTTTTCAGTTCATGAGTAAAAAGCCATATAAAAATAGATACATAAACATGTATGTAAAAAGATATGTAAGTATGTAAAAAAACCCCACATATGTATGTATATTAATCCTTTTAATGAATGGAATAAAACATGCCAACAGGCTTTATATATTTGAAAATACTTCCTTGAAAAATTAGTATTTGGCTAATACAGTCATTACAGAACAGTTTCCAGGTTTAACTAGGTATGCTCCCATTTCTGATAGGGAGCCGAAGTGTACTGTCAGAAGCTGAACTGTGTCTTTCCCAAACCTAGCTTGGGGCACAGTGTTAGGAGATGTAATGATAGAGAAGTTTGGTTGGGGTTTTTTTGTTTTATTTTTGTGGTCTGGTTTGTTTTGTTTTGGGGGGGGGGTGGTTTTTTGGTGGTGTTTTGTTTTGTAGATGCTATATTTAATATGTGACTCCTAGCCCTGTGCTATTTAAAGCCTCTCCAAATGCTACCTGACAGTGTGCTGGAGAATGCTGACATCTCTGGGAAAAGAATATGTTCAAAGAAGCAGTTTTTTATAGGCAAGACAAAAGTTGAGGGAAAAGACACTTCCATGTGCTAGATCTACAGAAAGAACTTACAGCTTGTGCTGCAGAGCTGAGCACCACCTAAATTTTAGACAATCTGGTAGCTGAAAGCTAGACATAGTTTTGCTTTAGGCTAATTCTCATTGTGGGGAGATGTCGTGGTTTAAACCCACTCAGAAGAAGAGAAATAACTGCTACAGCTGAAACCAGGACAAGAGAAGTAATGCTGCAGGATGGTGTATACAAAACTAGAGGGCTAATAAGGATCTTGCCAGTTGCAGATGCACAGGACCTAAACTTGGTGTGTAGGTTCCTATGTTTTGGTCTATAAAGAGGCTTTAAATGGTGATAAAGGAATATAATTTCTCTGTTAGATCAGTGGACAGCTGATCTAGTTGAAGATAGCCATGCTCATTGTGGGGGAATTTGGACTAGATGACCTTTAAAGGCCCCTTCCAACCCAACCTATCTATGATTCTCTTCATGCAATCATTCTCTTGATGGTTTAGATCTCAACAGCTGTATAGCCTATTTGGGAATTTGGTAAAGAGATGAACATTTGGTGGAAGCTGGATGAGGGCTGTACCTGGGTTATTAGACCTGGCACTTGAACTTTGTTGCATTCGTAGGAAAGGTTGATTAAAAGATGTGGGCAAAATTTAGCCTGAAAAAGTCCTGTCTAAATCCTGAGCTATCTAATTTTAAACAGACTAATCCCAGGTGTTTCTGAAAACTATTAATCATGATTTGGGCTACCAGGCTTCCAAGGAATCTGTAATTAAGGTCCCTTGTGTGTTCAGAGATGATGTTCTCTGCACATGTGCCTAGCATCTGAGTTGTACAGTTTGAAATATACCTGGGGCTACCCACTTCATGCAGACAACTAGCTGACTGCAATATCTGCCCAATCGTGAATCTATCCTCAGAATTCTGTTTTCACACCTGGACAAGAATTCTCATCGCAGTCTGAGGGAGAACTCTGTATTTATATTGCAGACTTCTAAACATCTATTGACATCAAAGAGAAAAACCTTCTGTAGACAATTGCTCTGTGATGTTTCCACAAGCCAAGAGTGGTGGTGGTGTTCTGACTGGAGGATGATGTGCCTGGTTGGCAGCAAATTATTATTTCTGTGGTCTTGGAGATATTCCAAATGTAGCTAGATTGGTTCTACAAGCCTGTAAAAAGCTGCATTGTAACATAAGCAGGCAAAAGAGCACTCATTTGTCCTTCGTCCCAGTGTGCTGCCCCACTGAACAAAGGATTTATCATGCTGTGGAACCAGTGCTACTTGTGAAGTGTGTGGAACCACCACTGATGTGCAAGACTTGCTGAGCAGACAAGTGGTGCCAGCTTGAAGTGGTAACAATAGAAATCCACATTTCATCAACAGGAATGCTGCCTTCTTTCAGAGCTTTTTCTATAGAAAAAGCTTAAGATCAGCATCCTGACAAGCTGACATCCTCCTACAGTGGAGCAAGGAGCTATTTTAATGCCTTTCAACTCTTCCCACAGATTTAAGGTGCAACTGCAGAAGTCATGTGAGGTTGGTTCTGTCTCATCCTCTTAGCTATGTGTGAACAGTCTCTGTTTTGACAAGCCTGTTGGATATGTCATCACAGTTCCCAGTAAGGCTCCCAGTTTTCCTGCCAAAGACACAGTGACAAGTACGTCATTTGGGCTTGGCAAATCTACAATTGGACTGGATGAGTAATGTGGAGAAGGGCTGCTCTTCGTATATGTGAATTTCTGTCTTATGGAACGTACTCTAAATAGAAATGTTTCCTTATTAGTGTCCTGTTTTAGGCTAGTGCCTGAACAAATCTTTGTAGCAGCAACTCTGGGTTGTCTGATACGACAGGGATGTCTTGAACTGAAGAGTTCATCTCATTAGAAAAAAAAAAAATCCACAAAGGGCGTATCACTGCAGATAGTGTTATTTTTAATCATACTCTGTTTTTTGAAGGTTCTTATGTAGATTTACCTGTTCAGTTTAAATTTAACATAGGACTTAATTCATTGTTCTCCAATGACAATTTTTTTAGGCTTTGATTTTTACCTTTGTCTTTCAATTTATTTTTTTTAAAATGCTTTTTCAGGGTTGTCATCTGGTCCTGTGGGCAGATGATCTCCAAGTCCTTTGAGGGATCCACTCATTTCACACAATAATGTCACAAAATTTATTCAAGCAGTGTTGGAGTTGCATTTAAGAAATCTGATTGCATAGTTGAGTTCTTCTAAGTTATGATCCTCTCTTGGATAAAAGAACCTATATACTTCCTCTGTACTTAGTGCCTTGCTGCTGCTCTCTGACATGGGTGTATTATTTGGACTATTTCCAAAACTGTTCTCAGTGATTCTTTTGCAGATCTTCAGTTCTTTAACTGCAAAGATATGTTGCTAGTTGGCAGATGTACTTTTTTTAATTTTCCTTAAATTTTATCACAGCTCATACAGCATCATTATTTTTTGAAATATGCCAGTACTCCCAAATCTGCAATGCTCCTGCGTGAGCATTTGCTGTTATAAAACTTTATGTATTGGTCTTGGCTATTAAATTGCATGCTGTGTGAGAGCTGTTCTCCATACCATAATGGATTCAGCTAGCTGCTCTTGTTCCTGCTGTTATGAAGAGAATCCTGCTTTGTAGCTACCTACAGTGACTGTCATCTGTATGAAGAAGAAAACCCCAAAACCTATCTAATGTGCTCCAGTGGGAAGTTTGGCAAGGTATCTCTGAAGTCACCAAGCCCCAGCAAGCCATATCCAGGTTTTAACTACCCTTAAAGCATTCCTAGTTGTTTGTTTGCCATTTAGTCTCTTGAGCTAGTAATGAGTCATATTGTTTGCATCTTTTATTTCAGATGACTAGTTCTTAGTTATAAAAAATGGTCTTATACAGCAGTGATGTGTTTAATTTTTAAAAACTCCTAACATGGAAACTGTTGCCCCAAAGTATTAAAATTACTTTTGGTACAGCTTGTCTTGCCCCAGAGATAGGAATCTTAAGTGTAATTGTCATAATGTGGACACTTACATTACATTTTATTAATGTGTATTTTGATGTAGCATGTAAAGTCTGGTGCAAATTATTTTGCACTTAAGCATACTTTGAGTTATCAGAAGTCAAAATTATCAAAACCAGGGGTGGGGTCGTGATCTCAATCTTGAATACAGATTTATTTTGATTTTAGTAGTGAAACAAATAAAAAATGTCTACAGAAGTGAAACGGTGCCCATTTGAATTAAGAACAATCATACATTGTCCTTTAGGTGTGGAGGAAAAGGATGAAGATGAAAATGAGTCATGCTGAACTGCTTTAGTAGCTTGCTGCCAAAAGGGGCCTTGCTGCATCCAGTGCTTGCCTGATCTGTTTGTGAGCTGATTGTTTACACTACAGTCTTACTGAAATAGCAAAAATAACCAGAGACTAGGAGGTGTAGAGGAAGGAGTAGGAATGCATGAGAAATTAGGAGTGTCCATGTCAGGACTGCAGACTTGGATATTAAGGCGGATGTGATACTCTCTTAGCCACTCTGGAGGTCACTTACCTAGTTAAGGGAGACCTATATTGTAGGGAAGTCTGGTCACCAAGAGTTCTTTTTTTTGTCTTTTCCCTTTTCTGTCGCTGGCTATTACCACACTCTGATCTTACTTAATCTTTACTTTTGAACTGAGAGTATATACCAGCTGTGGGTTTTTTTTTTTGTTGGTTTTGTTTTTTAACAATTAGTATATCTTTTTTGAGTGCTTTGCTCTATCATGACTTGAGTTAAATGTGGCCTAAACAGCAAGTTGGTAACATGACATTTTTCACGCAAAGATGCAGCAGGTCTTGAGTATGCCTTAGCAGTGACCGGCTCCCTTGTGTGTGATACTCCCAGGTATCCAGAGCAACAGAGTTGCATGAACTAGGGAGTAGCTGTCACCTGCAGGGGGAGAAGCCAAGCTCTTTCAACAGGTCACTGCAAGAGAGTTTTTGGGTTGTGCAGAGGCACTGCAGTGCATATGCTTGTTCCTTTGAAGTCCATGAGGACTCCATCTCATCACAGGAATGAGCTGACTTATCATCACCTGCCTGTTCCTTAACAAGTAAGTGTTTCCACTGCTTAAGCAGGTGGTCTTTCAGCTAGCTATGGAGTAAGCCAGGCTGACTTTCATGCCCTAAAGAGGAGCCCAGAATCACCTTTGAGACAAAGGCGAAAGTGAAGGGCTTTAATTACAGTAAAAGGTAATCCTGTAAATCCTATAAAGTAAGAACACAGGAAAGGACTTCTCTGTGGCTTGGAGTGGGTCTCAACATGCATCACTGAGACCATCAAAGGGTTTACTATGCTTTTGCTGTGCTAGTCTTCACTGAAAGGGTCCCATGGCTGACTCTATTTAATCCAGTGACAAAATGGTAAAACCTAGCTTGCATTAAAATGAACCAGATTAAGAGATCACTTCATTAAAATACTTTAAGATGGGTTAAGCCTGTTCAAGTTAATCCTAAAATAAAATGTTCCCCCGTGCTTCTGAAAGGCTGATGTCAGACCATTTGAGTTATTTTGGGGAATTCAGTGATGATGTGTCAGAACACTGAAAAAAAGGAGCAAGTCTAGTGTTTCTTTCACTTGGAGAGCTGAAAGTCATAGTCAGGAGAAGCCTACCCCAGTCAGCTTCTAAGAAAATATTTGAATAATTAATAAATACCTGGAAGCTTTCCAGCAGATAAGTAATAATTGATAGAGTTTTACTGAAATCAATTTTCTACCCTAAGAAAGGTATGGGCATTGTGGGCAGAAAAAAGGGATTCTGGCTTTAGAAAGCATTTTGGGCAGTCCTGATGGTGTTCTGATAAGCAATCTCAGGAAACCTACTAGTGGGTAAACATAAGAGCAACTGGGGAACTGCACTCAGAAGATGCTAACTGATCATTGATAGACTAGGAAAAATGTGACAGGTTGGGCATTGCTGTCTGTCTTGGATGGTAACACAATGGTAACATTACACATGAATCTGGATGATGCAATGGATGGTAGCTTTAATAAACTTGCAAATAGTTCAAGTCTGGGGGAGAGTGCAAGCACTTCAGAATAAAAGAATAAAATTTAAAACTCTCTGACAAATGACAGGAATGGGTAATGTGATCAGGCAGAAAGCAAAAATGAAGAACAAGTGACTACCAGCCCTATCTTAGAAAAGGCTCTGGACATTACTCTGCATTGCAAGCTAAAAAGAGTAGACCTTGTGGCTACTGTCTTTTTCATCCCTTAACAAATTGATGGGAACACACAAAAGAGTAGCTGACTTGCAAGAACTGTGAGATCTTTGTTCCACTTAACAATCTGAAGGCTCGATCTGGAATATTTGCTCTTCAGAAGGGTATAAGCAAATGGGAGAAAATTCTTAGGAGGGTACCAGGAATAATTAAGTGTTAAAATACGACTTACAGGAACAGGCTGCATGAACTTCTTGGACAACTGTTCTAATAGCAAAAACAATGAAGTACTGGAGCTTGTTGTTTAGGGAAGTCATGAAGTCTGTCATGGAAGATCTCTGTCTAGCCTGTTCTTCAGCATGTTGGAGGGGAAATGCCTGTCCTCACTGTGTCAAGGAGCTGCAAGCTCCTGCATTAGCTTCTAAATGCTCGATCCGTTAAAGGCTTCCTGTCATGTTAACTAGCACACATTAGAGCCCCTATCTCTAACATCTGTTAATCTGTTTTCCAAAAGCCACTTGATGGTGGGCAGTGCTTCTAACCTGCTGTTCAAGATTTTTTGGTAGTTCTATCTGTTACTTTCCACTGGTGAGAATCTGTGAGAAGAAAATTGGAGGCCGGTTATATTTTATAGCATGGTAATATTTCCATGTTGATTTAAAACAGTTATAGGTGCCTCAGAGGCTGAATTCACTCTGAAGGAAGGAGTGGCCTACCTGAAATCAATTTCCAATTTTAGTGGTTTGTACAGTGATTCGGAGAAAACTCCAGGAACAAACTTGCCAACAAAGTTTCAGGTTGACAAGCAGGTGTTCTTTATTGCGGCGCCGGGACACAGGGATAGCTCCTCCTAACTTGTGTCCCTGTACTGTTGCACAGGCCATCCTTATATAGTCACTGGGCATACATACATATTCATGAGGCTATACATGAATTACATCATTTTCCAGCAAGTTTCCCACATGCATACAAAAATGTGGTGGTGGTCTTTGAGAATCGTTTACTTCTTCCAACAATCTTCATCACTTCTGGCAGTCTTTGAAGCACCAGCTTAATTAACATTACAGACATAGCAATCATC
>WYDI02007173.1:0-12543 GCA_009867235.2 Psittacus erithacus
AGACAGGACACCTGACCCAAACTGACCAAAGAGGTATTCCATACCACAGCATGTCATGCCCAGGATGGAACTGGGGGAAGTCACCCAGAAGGGTCAGATCACTGCTCGGTCGGGCTGGGTATCGGTCGGCGGGTGGTGAGCGGTTGTATTTTCTTCCCTTGTTATTTCCCTTATCGTTGTTATTATTGGTGGCAGCAGCAGTGGTTTGTGTTATACCTTAGTTACTGGGCTGCTCTTATCTCAACCTGTGGGAGTTACATTCTTTCCATTCTCCTCCCCATCCTTCCAGGAGTGGGGAGGGGGGGGGAGGAAGGGAAGGAGAGAGCAGCTACGCGGTACTCAGTTGCGGCTGGGCTTAAACCACGACAGTCATTTATAACTGCTGTATCACCAGCACAAACAAAATCTGTGATTAACTCTTAGACCATGAAACATTTCTTGTGTTCCAGTCTACAATTTCTTCTCATAATGAAACAATGGCAGTGACAAACAAGAGAAGAGATTGCATTCTCAGCTTGACACCAGCAGCTGTATTAGGCTCTTTGCTTAAGTTTGCATTTCATTTAACCGAAGAAGCTGTGCCTTGAAATACAGTTTGGTAAACTTAATTATTTTGGCTTGCTTCTGTAATATTTCAAGATATGTGAAAATGAATCACGACGGGGGTTATCATATACTTTCCTAAAAGCTATGAGGTTTGTAATGGGTAGATATTGCTTTCTTGTGTTACACCAGTTGTTGTCCTCTGTTCATGCCATAAGTCTTTAATTTTGACTTCAGGATCTCCACCTAGGTTAATTTATTTTATTTAAACCATACTTTGTTTCCTTCATCAGAATTATACTTCAGCTTCTTTCTTCTCATTGAGAAGTTTGGGTTGTAAGCAGCTTGATACCACCCACTTTGGGTGATACAGGAATACAGAGCATGCTGAAACACAATCCTAGTCAAGGAACACCCTTTGTTATTGAATATAGCTCAGAAACGCAGATGGCAGTAAAGCTGTGTGCTGACGGCCATGCTTCCAGCAGTGCACAGTTTCTCAGTAAGTTTTGCTTTCAAACCAGTGCTCTGTCCTCTGTGACCTGTCCACCCCTTGCACTGTGTCCCCTTCACAGAGCACAGAGGTCTCAGGCCCCATCACAACATGGGGAGGCCCCTTTTGGGCCATTCCTGGCTGCTGCCTGCAAATCTCTGTGATGAGGCCTGACCCTGTCCCCACTCAGCAGTGACAGGGCCAGAGAAAAGCTGGAGGCCCCAAGCAGAGAAGCAAGCACAGGGCAGGGAGTGCTGGAAGAAAAAGAGTTAAGGCCAGGGGAGAGGAGCATGAAACACTGGGTTTACAGAATACTGCAGTGAGCAGAAGTCCCAAATGGTCCTTAGGGCTACCATGAACTTACTGTGAAGTGGTGTTCAAATGGCTTTTAAGGAAAATAGAAGATTTGTATGTGTAACATACAAAGGTACATAACTGCCAGAGAGAAGAGGGAAGGAGAATGCATCTTTACCGTAGGAATTTTTTTTGTTTGCTTGATTGGGTTTTTTTTAAATTATATTACACAAACAAAGAACTGGCAGGAATCTTCCAGCCCACAGAGTGTTCTCCCTAGTGGCAACACATGCCTTTGAATGGGGAGTACAGAGTACAACACACCAGTAAAGGGGGAAACCAAGTAAATGTTGTTAATGCTCATCAGAAACTCACAGTCATGATGAAGTAAAATACTGCAGGGCTTACATGGTATTCATAGTTTGCCCCATCGATGTAGATTTTGCATTCAGCCCTCAAGAAAATTTCTTTTACTATCCAATTAGTTTTTATTATATTTCTAGTGAAGATTTGTAATATTAATTGCCAACATAAAAACAAAGATGCAGTGCACTGAAACAAATGGATGCTTTTTTATGCTTAGATGAAAACATTACTTGTAACTGTTTACAGTGAAATCTCCTTGCTGTCACAGTGGTGTTAACAGGGTTATAAACTTTTAAGTTCTTAAACGGAAACAAAAAAGTGTATTATCTTCTAGCTATGGTGTAATCTACCATTTGTTACCCAAATATTGCTGCATTTATACTGTATCATGTACTTATCAAACATCTACATGACTTCTTAACTATTTCCAAAACAAAAGAGTCATTATTTACCCACTGTGAAAATAGTCTTGTGTTAGTGGTATTAGAAATCATTAGCTCTATTAAGTCCGTTATCAGCTATGCTAGCAGCTGGAAATATCCTGCAGCTCAGGAGGACTCCAAAATGTTCCCCAGTCATTATATTCTAGATCACTTTATTTTCTTGTATGGTAAAAACATTATAATCACATTCAGCCACAGGCAAAAATAGAAGCTGACAACAGTGGTAGAAAAAGATTTATGAAACTTTTTATTGCTGGGGGCAGTATTTTGTAACAAGATAATAGTGTTGTCCCTTAGGTAGGAGCATGAGTGAAACAGTTCGGCAATGTCTTTCTATCATGTTGGTGCCTGGTGTCTCAAAATGACACAGTTATCACACCATAAATACAGCCCAAAGCATTACAGATGTCTATAAGCAACATCCATATTAATTGTTAATGCATAAAGAGGAGGCAGATCTGTTTGTTTTAGCTTAGGAGATAATTTTTTAAGGCTATAGAAGAGATAGAAGTATCAATTTTGTCTTGTCATTGCTTGCTTTGAGAAGGATTGACTCCAAAGGTTCTATCTTGAAGTGTTGGGGTTAAAATAATTCCTTTATCAGTCTTTGCTCTGAGTGAGGTTGACCCTTCAAACTGTATGTCTAAGTGGCAGGATTAAAATAATTCCTTTAACATGGCTTAAGATCACTGGGGCTTTCTGGTCCTTAGCAGAAGGGGTTTTGGCAAAAGCTGTTCCATCTTGAGAAAGAAAAACAATTCAGTTTTGCAAAAACTCCAGGGTTGAAAGAATAATGATGAGTCCATGAAAGTATCTTTTCAATTTACTGTTCCATGGCTGTATAGCTTTTGGCTCCCTATTTTTAAATCCCTCTGAAATAGTACTGAGGTTCAAGAAGCATATGTCATAGGACTTCCCAGTAATGCCTCTGAATTTGGAAACAAGGTAGTATATAACTAGGACTAAGGGAAAAGCTGTACATTACACAAGCCACTGCACATTTGTAGTGCTATCTAAAAAGGTGGGTGTGTATTTATAAGCAATTACAGGTAGCTATGTCTGCAGTAAGCGATCTAGCTGTACATGGTCTAGCTCTATAGATATGCCTAAAGTGTGTAGCAGAGTTTACCCTGTTCAGTACTTCATTCCTCTGGCCTCTGCAGTTCCCTTGTTCCATCCTTGATAGCTCTCCAGCAGGATTTCTGTGCTTCACCTACTCACTGTTTGTTCCTGAGCAGCTAGGGATTAGTTTTCTATATCAAGGATCATTTTTATAAACCAGGTTGTTGTCCCATGTATTCCTGAACAGCCAGTACCTGCATATGCTCAGATAACTGTGTGTACCTAATAAATTGTTAGTGATAGGTATAAATTCCATCACTTGAGAAATTCTGCTCTGTCTATGCTTCCTTTCTTGTTGACCATCTCAGGTAAATTAATATAGGACTGCTTCAAACTGAATCTGAAACTCTCCCTGCTGTTCATGTGAGGAGCTGAAATCTGTATCACTTGAGTTCCTGTCTAAAGCATCATCTAAAGTATTTATAACTAAGGCTCTGAAAATGTTATAAAGATAGTAGCATGCCATTTCTTCTTATGCAAAACCCGCTTTGGCATGACATATCTGGAGCAGTAAGAAAGAATGAAATGTTTATTTTACCAGCTGACCTAAGTGAACCAATGGGTACAGAAAGATTGGAATGGGAATTGTTGTATTTTATATGATGAATCAGGTTTTGAAACAGGCCGAGACTAATTTGGTGCTTTGCAGAGCTGTCAGAATTCTTGCCAGTTGTGCAAGATGTTTGAGTCTTATACAAGAATTGAAATAACAATTTTAAACACAATTATTTGATTAGGAAAAAAAAACCTTTTGTGTCTTTCTACTTTGGGCTGTACAGATTCTCCACACACATGGTGAAATACAAGAAAGAAGAGAATGGCATTTAGGAAGGCAAATTCTTAGCAATCTTTTGTCTAATTAGGAAGTAAGATGGTACAAAGTGAAGATGAAGCATCTGATTTTGCATTCCTATGTCACAAAAAAGCAAATAAGGGCCTTTATGTTATTTGAAAAAAATTTCAGCTGTATATAACCAGGTGTGCCAGTAAGTGCTGTTTTCGTATTTCAGCAGATGCTACAGAAAGGGTTTTGTTGCTGTGGACTTGTTTAAGGATACTGTCTTTGAAGAACACGAATTGTACTTGTCATTAATTGCATATTTCAGCAATGGAATTATAATAACTCCTTCATGTGATGCTGCGAGTGAGAGATGGTTTGTTGTTTGAGGTTTTTTTACTAGGAGTTTCAGATGGATTACTGTGGAGGATAGACTGTAAGAGATCATGAGCTAAGGGATAAATCCGAACTGCTGCAGAGATGACAAGGCAGAGATGGCAGAACAGGAAAAGAAATAAAAACTACAAAAAGGAAAGTATGAAAAAACCCACAAGCTAAAGATAAGGAAGAGAAGGAATGGAGCAATGGTAACTAATGATAGGTCCTTCAGACACCCTCAGAGCTCTGGCACTACCAACCAGTCTGTTAGAGCAGGGTGGTGCTGCATTTGCATGTGCTGTTTTGCTCCATAAAAGGCCTTGCATCAAAGTGTTGATTTCTTTTTTCCTTCTCTTTTCCATGTCACTAACATCATACAGTTCCTTTTTCTTTCCAGTACCAGCTGCACCATCTCAATCATCAAGGGAAAATCTCCCTTCCTGACCATGGGTGCTTGTCCGCTGTGCAGATGGACAGTGCTCATGTTCAGCACATCCATGGTACCTGCTCCTGGGAAGATCTCAGGCTGCTCGTGGAACTTTCCTGTATTACCAACCCAGTGTCCTTCAGGGGCTGCTGCAGTGTGCTTTTCTATTTTATAAACAAGGAATCTGAGGCAGGGGTGCAGGCTGGTTCAGTGACCTGCCTACCATCCTTACCACTAGATTCCATGCTCAGCTAAGGGCTTATTCGGTACCAATAGCATCTTTCCTTGAGTTCTAAGCTAATTTCACTGTAGTTTGGCACAGCAGTTGCCCAGTGGCTGAAGTGGCTGACATCTGTTGTGGCTCCCGAGTGCAGTAAAGTCGCGACACCTTTTTGCCAAAAGCAGGAGGTATGCAGCTTGCACCAGCCACACAGTGATACCCAGAGTATACCCACCTTACTCTTTACATGAGTCTGTCACTTGCTCCTAAATTCGACTCTGAGGCTTCTTTAGCAGCAGGTTCCCTCTGTTCGGAGGGTGTTTTGCTGCCAAAACACACTTTAAATGAGAGGACCAGCTGTTCTCCCTCAGGACCAAGCTTCCACTTGCTCCTTAGTTTGCTTCTTAATTGTCTTATCACTGATGAATAATTTAGTACTTTTTCGTGAGTATTTCATAAATTTAGAGTTTTGGGAAGTCTCAGTTAATAAAAAAACAGCATACAGCAGCAGAGAGTTCATTCTCTTTCTTTCCATTCATGGCACAGCTTGCTGTATTTCCCTGAGCTTGTATCAAACAATATGCAAGTAAATTGAAATCATGAAACCGTATCAAGATGTCTGTCAGCATCCTACACAGATGTGTAGTTTGGGTTTTATTCCAGACTACTTTTTTATGATGAAGAAAATATGCATGGAACAGTCTTTAAGCTTTAACAGTGATCGACTTGCATGCCCTGTAGAGGGTAGCTTTTGCTTTTTAACTTCTGTTAAAATGTACTAATTACACATTAGCTTAAAAACGCAATCCTCTGCAATGGGTGGGACTTGGTTTATGTAGCATTTGGAAAATCTAGGATCAGCTGTGGGATTTTCATTCAGGTTTTTTGGCATTTGTTTTTTAACAGCCAGCTAAAATATCAGGCAGAACAACATAGCATTTCTAGAACTTTATCCAATGTAGAAGTTGCCCCATTTGTTTCTGCTTCCTGGAACACATTATTCAGATATTCTGCATGGAAAAAAAAAATAGTTAAATTTAAGCATGGGTTACTTTTGGTATTGGCACCCAATGGAGTTAGTTTTCATGTGGTTATATTTGTTGTGACTGGAGAAATGTATGTGCCAGATGAGCAAGGCCTGTTGTACAAGTACAAGGACCAGGGTAAAACGAAGGGACTAGGTCACACGATTCAATACTGATAACATCCTTACCTTATGAGGCCTTGTTTATGAAGCATCTTAAAAAGAACACAATGTGGATATTTTAGGGAACACCGAATGTTGTCATTATTATTAGGCAGTGGTTGTTGGTATTGATCAAGTGTATGTAACATTGCGTACAAGCAGTTTTGACAGGTTAAAACTTCGTAACTAACATTCCTAGAGTACAAGGTTACTGGGGTTTATGATCTCTTTCTATACCATATTTACTGTTCAGTTTAACATCTCTTCCATCTTCCCATGTTTGTGAATATTTCTGTCAAAAACCACTCATTTAAAACAAAATCTTTGCTATCGGGGCATCCACATGCCTTTGTGACTATGTCAAAGATAACTGTCATTTCTGAGAGCTCTGCTTGATAAAACGATCATACTTATTCCTGATCCGGGTGTCACATGCATGTTCCCACCTGTGACACCCCTCTGAAGGTGCAGCCTGATTCTTTGTTATCAGAATAGATCCCCCCATTAGCGGAGTTGTCTGAGGTGAAAACTGTGTGTAAATTAATATGTTTAACACTTACCAGTCACAAGAAAATTACTAAAAATTAACGCATTTATGTAATTTTTTTTTTATTATTTTTTATTTTGTAAGATAACAGCTATTGGCATGGAAAGGCACAGCAACAATTTAGCTAGATAAGGTTTATTTTTTAAGGTAATATGATTTTGGTTCATTCCATATTAAGCAGGGACACCTAACAAGTATCCCACTACCTAAAACTATAGGTAGCTGTAATTTCCTGAGAGTAATATCATTAAAATAACTTTCACTTAAAATGCTAGAGATGCTTAGGGGGGAACAAAATCTCCTCTTGACTTCAGAATTTAACTTTGATGACCTCTTTGCTTCTGAATGTTCCTTGGAAAACGCGACTGATAAAAGGTCCTTTCAGAAAAGCCTTGACGTGTTGAACATGTCTCTCTAGAGAGCTGTGAAGACTTAGCGCAGATATTTCCTGCATATTTATTTAGAAATAGGAAGATTGTGTGCTGTCAGTCTGTATCATAGTTGTGTTATCAAACTAATCTGACTGGATTGTTTAAATACAAACTTGCAACTTAATATCTATTAAAGTTTTAATATTCTTCCAAATTAATGCAAATGCACTCCCTCTCTTAGGGAGGACATGAGAGGTGGAAACACTAACCAGTGCATGAGACTGTTTCAAAGCACGTGGATGGTGAGGACTCGTGGTCCCAGTGTATCAAACTAAATCAAGTCCAAATTTCCCACCCTACACTATCCAAACAGCATATAGTGTAGAAGAAGGGATTCCAGGACCTTCTACTCTCATCTGTTGATCTGTTTGTACCAAATTACTTGCTGATCTGCATGTAACCTATGCATGTAGCACACATAATCATCAAGAAGCTTCCTTTCTATGTAGAAGACTACTTTAAATGTTCATAGGAGATATTTATTTAGAGGCTTTTTCCCTTCTGACTTTTTCCTTGCCCCCAAGTCTCAAAGAAGCAGAACTCTTTGACTGACTTCAGAATCCTCCTTATCTGCTTTTCTTCTCTGTCATGATTTCACAAGTCAGCTTCAGTGTCAAAAAGTTTTGCCCCTTGGTCTGTGGGGTTTCTGAAATTCATCTATCACTTTATGGCTTTAACTGCTGTGAACCCTTCCTGTCCAAGGGATTCCAGTAATCCATACGCATTTTAAAGCAGAGATTTCAACCATAGGTTTCAATTACTTCTCATCATTAAAGGAAGCTGTTAGCAGTTTTTGCAAGGTGGCAGATGTTTATCCAGAGGTTTTAGCCAAACTGCAATCCTGGTATTTAACTACTTTCTACTATCCTGTGACTTTAATGAATAGAATATTGAGGTCATCATCTTTTCCCATTTTTAAATTCATCTTTAATATTACCACTATCATTATTGTGAATACAGAATTGCACCTGAGAGCTGTTTTCTCTCTTTCTTTTCCTGGTGCTAAACTCCACTTAGTACTGTTGTGGATTCAGACATTATATAATTCTATCATAGCTACTTTTATACCTTAAATAGAAAATAGAATCTGTTCCCTCATTACTTAATTAATATCATATTTCATATGGCTCTTTACTTGAATCTCTTTGCATTGCTGGTCTTCTCAGAAAAATAAAGTCATGGCCTTGAGACGAAGAAGGGCAGGTAAAGATGATGTTGATCTGAGTACCTGGGGTGAAGTTGTGTTTTCAAAACTGTATGCCAGGTAGATATTGGACAGGACTGTGCTATTGACTCTACTCTTGACACCAGGAACAAGAAGCATTGACAAAAACCATTACAGTTCTCTGTTTTCTGTTTGCTCTGATAATGTGGGAGCACTTCAGTGCTTTGTGTCTGCCAGTAAGATTACACAGTCTCTTCAGGTTGTAAATTTGATTGTCTTCTCCATGCTGGAGAAGTAAGAACAGTGTGTATTTAAAGTGGCAGTCCAAAGCTTATAGTTGCATTGTAATTATGGTGTCGGGGCAGGCTGGGTAAACTGGGCAGAGGATAAGTGAGCAGCACAGTCCCAGGGGATGAGGAGTGACTCTGTTTTCTTTCTTACTGATTGTAAGTGATTACACAGGTGTATTTTAATTAAAAGAAGACCCATAGCCTTGTTCTGAGAGCCTCTTCAGACTCATAATAGAGAATTGAGCCGAGGTTTAACATCTTGATGAGGATTAAGTTTCTGCAGGAACTTAGTAATGCTATATAAATAATACAACACTTGGTCTTCTCCAGCCAGTCAACGTTTTTGGTGGGCTGCTTCCTCTCATCTTTGCCAGGGAGTGTTTTTCCAGCTTGTAATAAACCTGGTTTTGGTAAATGCAGCAGTAGTTAAATATTCGATCCAGTACTATTGCTGGACAGCATAAACTCAGTGGGTACCTCATCACGATTAGGCAGTTAGGCAGTTGGCTGTTAGGCAGTTGATTTTCCTGGTCTCTGAGCTGCCTGAGAGCCAGCTGCAGCCTGAAAGCTGTTATGGTGCTGTCATGGAGCTGTGCCCAAAGCAGCCCCTCAGGCACCAGCAGGGACACTGTGAGATCTGTGTGGGGAGCTGGTTCCCAGACCAGCACTGACATTCCCCACACTGGGTTGGCCTTGGCTCTGCTGCCCTGTGCTCGGAGTCCTTTGATCCCTGGGCAGTGCCTGCTGGCATCTACTGGGGTTTGGGTTTCCCTTAGCTCTGCCATGCTGAGGGCCAAGGGCAGGAGTTTGCCAGGCACCCATCATGAGGGTGATGGGGACTGGGATCAGCCCCTGAAGCTAGTCACATCAAACACCATGTTTTGAGACGTTCAGCCCAGCTGCAGCACCCAGTGACAAACACCGATCATTTCCATGGCTGAAATTGTCCTTTATTAGTTTTCTGGTTTATTGTCTGTGACTCCAGGGCTAAGGCTGAGTTTTAGTTTGGTTTTTGTTTCTTTGCACACAGTAAAATAGCTAATTAAAAACTTTTAATGGAACTGCTGTCTTAATGTTGGCTCATTTACTGCCAAGTGGTAGACTGTGTGAGGGCTTTCAAACACCCCTTATGATACCTCGTGTTTTTACTCATTAACCCATGGTTTCATCTTCTGAATAACTGAACCTGTAGTTTGTGGTAGCTGAAATTAACTTATGATAAACTTTGAAAAATCAGGTGCTTTTGACAGGACTCTGCTCATTTGAATCATTTGTGACTTTCTTTTTTGTCCAATACCAACCAATAAAGAATTCAAACCAAATTCCTCTGCCTATGGAAGAAATGTTAGTGATGTAGTATTGCAGCTTGCAGTACCCTGGAGGCTGACAACTGCTTGTTTCTGTCTTGTACTTACTTGTATTGTGGTTGCTTATAGAAAGAGAAATAACCTGTTGAAAAGTCTGATTTGATGCAACACATTCATTGCATTGTATTTGCTTTTCTTTACTATAGCATTGCACAACGTTCCTCTTACTTTTTCCATTACACAAATGATATTTTCCTGTTCTACATGTTGGGAAATAGGTAGTAAATAACTGGCTTCCCAGGAGCTGTGAAATTGAATTGTCCCGGGAAGCTCCTCCAGGACCCTTGTATTTACTGGTATATGCCAGTAAGCCTTCATGTTAATGGTTCTTATATATATCAGCATTTCCAGCATTTGATTATCAGGTGGTTCAGCCTAAAGGAAAATCTGTATTTCATTATTATTTTCATGCTTTCTTTGGGCTGGAGAGGTAATATTGGAAATATTTCTGAAACACCTCTAACCCTAAAAACCCATGGAAGAGCATTGTAATACGTGTTGTGGCTTAACTACAGCCAAAACCAGGACAGCAAGATAGAACTTCTTTTCTTCCTTTAAACAAGAAAACTAGTGTGGTTTTGTTGATAGTGCGGTTGAGCTGAAAACATTCTAGTTTGGTGTGAGTTATGCATTATGGTGAATCAACCAAGGCAGCAGTATAAGATGGAGTGACAGAAAAAGTCAGCAGTTGACAGAAGTTAATGCTGCTGGGAAGTGATGAAAATACTGCCTGAGAAACAGAGGAACTACTTGATTCTGAAAGTCATGCTCATTAATGAAACTTTTTCATTAATGAAACTTTTTCATTAATGAAAATTTAGTTTAATTAATAATTCAGCTGCCAAAGTTCTCAGTGGTGAAACTTCTCATTGCAGACTCTTAGAACAACAGAAGATTCCAAACTGTGACTCTGCCAATAAACTTCTTGTTAAAGCAGCTGCAGTACCTGGAAGGCTGATTTGTTAAAAAGCTCACCTAGGAGTTGCTGAAATCTCAGTCTCCTCTTGGATCTTCTCCCTGACAGAGCTGCTTTCATTACTGTATTTTGAGACACTGTTTCTTGTGTAAGATTTTCATGAGGTCAGGTTTAACAAAAATATCATTTTGGCCGATGTGTAATACATTGTGTGACATTTCTGAAATAATCAAGGTAATGCATTGCATTAAAACACCTGTGACTGGCATTTCTTTGCCCCCTCGGAAAACAGCTCTGTGTGCTAGCTGACCGTGGTATGTAAAATCCAAAGTACTGACTGCTCTAATAGCTTCAGGGATGACTTTCTACTGCACCTGACTCCAGAATCACAATGAACTGGAAACTGCAGTACAATTATTTTTATGTCACTGTGAAAATTTTCAGGCTCCCTCTTGGCCCATCCAGGGAAACAGCGGTTTTCAAGCTCTGAAACACCACCAGGTTCACGCTGCTGGCCTAAATGTTTCTGTTCACAAGTGTCTGTAGATTGTTCAGAAAAATGTAGGGCTTCACTTTCCCTTGGATGGGATTCTCAGTGAATCAAACAGTGTAAGCTTTGGAGAGGATTTGTGTAAGTGTCTAGATAGGGTTCAACTCCTTCCCATTCTGCAGAATCAAATCTATAGAGTAATATGGAGCATTTTGCACTAAGCTATTCCATGGTAATGATGACAGTAATAATGAACTTCATTGCTTAGAAATATATCTGTATGTTTTTCTTTGTAGTTCCTCTTACATCAGTGCCTTCTCAAAGTCATATATTTAAGCTAAAGAAGATAAATACACCCTTAGTCTCTCTGGAATATGTTTTATATTTTTTTCATTAAAGGAAAACTAAATGAAAAGGTTGATTGAAACAGATGTGAAATACGTGGACTCTTTTTCAGCTGGAAAGAAGACTCTTTTCTTTAATCTCTCTGCGACACATTTGTATGATATGTAAAACCAGAAGTATGCCTACCACAAAATATATGTACACGTACATACATACATAAAGTACCACAGGACACTGAGTCCACATAAAGCATTGTTATTAAAGTGCTGCATTTTGCCATTGACTAGCCATTATTTTCTGCAGCTAGTGCACCTCATGCAGTGTGATAATGAATATTTAAGTGATGTATTTCATCAAATATAATTAGTTCATTGTATCTCAGATAATACTATTTCGTAGGACAGTGGGTTTTAACCTTTTTATAGGTGACCCTCACTTGAGAAGATTGGTTATATGACCGTAATCCCTCAGATTAGACTCCTGGTGAAGGCTCCTACCTCTGTCCCTTTGCTTGATGAGTGTGCACACCACTTTTTCACAACCACTCCACCCATGTAGCACACAGACCAAGTCTGCCACTTTTTAGATTCAGCAAAGTCTTCAATTCTGGGCCCCTCAGTACAAGAGAGACATTGAGGTGCTGGAGCGGGGCCAGAGAAGGGCAGCAGAGCTGGTGCAGGGCCTGGAGCACAGTGTGATGGGGAACGGCTGAGGGACCTGGGGGGTTCAGATGGAGAAGAGA
>WYDI02007177.1:0-11083 GCA_009867235.2 Psittacus erithacus
ATGGGGCAGCCGCAGCTTCTCTGGGCACCCTGTGCCAGCGCCTCAGCACCCTCCCAGGGAAGAGCTTCTGCCTTATATCTAACCTGAACTTCCCCTGTTTCAATTTGAGCCCATCACCCCTTGTTCTATTACTCCAATCCCTGATGAAGAGCCCCTCTCCAGCATCCTTGTAGCCTCGTTCAGATACTGAAAGCTGCTCTGAGATCTCCTCGCAGCTTCTTTTCTCCAGGCTGAACAAGCCCAGCTTTCTTGGCCTATAAAATGAGCTGAGTTGTTAATCTTTATGTGCTCTCCTTGCCTCTGCTAGACCAGGATTCATAGAAGAATACAGTTTAGCATGTGTTTTAGCAGTGATAGTGTAGACTGAGTGACTTTGGATCTTACTGTGTGTTTGCAGACATGTTCTCCTGCCTGTCCTCATGCTCATACTCTACCCTTCATTCACAGACACCGCCTGGAAGAAGGACAAGCCAGCAGCTGGACACGCAGGCTCAAGGTTTTCCTTTGCTGCACAAGGACAAAAGACTCTCAGTCGGTAGGTACCAAACAGCTCTTCTCAGAGCAGGAGATAGCATCCTACCTGCATGAGGTGTGTCTCATTACAGTGAGATTTGGAGGCACTAGGTGTCCAGGGAGCCTTGTGTACATGCAGGGACTAGAAATCCCTTCCAAGCAGCCTTCGCTCAGGATCACCAGACTTGGAGCTTTGCTGCATTGCTGATTCCTTTTCCATCCTTACAGCCCAAGTATCCTGAAGGAGCCCTTGCATTTCTGCAGGGGGGACCTGGTATCCCATGCAGAAGCTGATGTAACAGCAAATGCAGATGTAACAACACTGAGTAGGGCAGCTATCAAAATGACTAGTCTTAACCCTCTGGTTTTGAGTATTAGAGAACTCTGAAGGTAAAGCCAGCATTGAAAGGCAATGTCAGTGCTGAACTCTTCTCCTGTAGTTGATCTGTACCTCACTGTTGCAGTGAACTGAGATAATAATGTGTAAGTGAAGATGGCAGTGGAAGAAATACCTATTTTCACTATGTTTGAGCTCAACATTTGACTTTGTGATCAGTTTCAGTTTGCTCAGGCAGTTTCTCCTGGTGTTTGCATCAGTCTCATTCACTTGAAGAGGAGAGAGACCTCTGAAAACTGGAAAATGTAAACCTGTCAAGCAGCTAAAGACTGCTTCTGTATTTACTGACAGTCAAAACCCACTACTTAATCACATGGAGATCATTGGTGTGAAGTTTTCATGTGCTGCAGTTGGGATTTTCCCCTCGTATCCAGCAGGGAAGGGTAAGGGGCTTGCTATTGCTTCCTCAGAAGTTAGCAGTCCATTCCTACTGGAAGCAGTAGGAGCAGGTTTGTGTCTTGGGGTGGTGTTCAGCAGGATTCCTGAGGAGCTGCTGGAGATGTGAGCAAGAACATGGAAAACTTTGCTGATTAAGACTCCTAATATTTAAATGGGTCAGAATTAGGAGTATTTGGGAACTCCTGGAAGACCAAACAGAACCAGGGTGTTGTTATCAGAGACAGTTGTAAAGAAAGACCAAGTGATGAATGCACATGTACCCTGGCTCTTAGTTCCAGCCTCTCAGGGGAAGAGCTTGGAGTTATCAAGGACACTTTGTCAAAGACATCAGTGCACAGCAGTGGCCAAAATATCACAAGAACATTTAGCATCAGTAGAAGGGCATAGAAAATGACAGGGAAACCACCAAGGGACCAACCACATCAGTGATGTCCTCACTAAACATAGCCTAGGGTTGGGTCTCCTTAAAGGTGCGGCACAGAAAGGAGCATATTGGAGGGGATATGGACTTGGAAGAGAAATGAGATTGGGATTTTAACCTCAAAAAGGAAGGTGGAATAAGATGAAGAACTGTATAAGAATAATGGAGTCAGGCGAAGGCTACCTGAACATTTGTTCATCACAGATGGCAACCAGTATGAATTAGATTAAAAGAGTGTGTTAGGAAGTGCTGTGGAGTTACCCACAGGGTGCATTCCCAAAGTGTGGATGGCTGCAGGAATTGCCATAACCCTCATGCAGAAATCCAGCAGTGTGTCCTGGCACGTGGGTCCTCCCAGCGGCACTGGATGCAATGCCACCATGTTCCCAACCTGCTGTCCCGCTGAAAAGTCAGAGCCTAGGACTGGCAGCGCTCACAGCTCATCTGCTGGAGCTGCTGAGGAAAATCCATCTGGAAACTGAAACAAAATGAGCTTTTGTGTCAGGGCAGCTCCAACAGCAGCATTTCCTTGGGGATTCTTTGCTGCTCCTCGCGTGTTACCGTAGCACAGGCACCTTCCATTCCCCCTGGGAGCACAAGCAGGTCACCTTACCCAGGTACCCAGAGGTGTGTGTCGCATGGGTGCTGCAGCCTGGCTCCAGAGCTCTGAATGTCCTGGTTTCTGAACAACTCTTTTATTCAGGAATGTGAAATATTTCCCTGTATCAAGCTTTTTTAAACAAGCTTCTCATTCTGCAGCGACTGTTTCTACTTCTGATGTTTTTCTCTAGTTCAGGATAAAAGCAGATACCACAGTCTTCAAATTCTTTGTGCTATTGAGTTTCCATTTTACATTCAGCATGAGCAATTCCCAGGCTCTTTTCTTTACAGAAACAAGCTCTGACTTTGTGTGTCCTGGCATGACAGCGTGTGGAATGAATGCATGTGTAATGGATGAGAAATGAATCCATTGCTGTCTCTCTCAGTCTTCATGGAAAAAAATGTTCTAACAAAGAATCATCATCATCATCCCCTGGGCTGGAAAATAGTTCTGTGGAATGGACATGGTGTTTGGGACATGAATGTGAGTCTGGAGTGCAGTGTGAGGTCTCCAGCCCTGGAGCAAATCATCAGGGCTGCAATCAATCCTACAACAGAATATGAGATGCTCCAGCAAAAACTCACCCTTTGGAACCAAACATAGACTCATAGAGTATTTTCAGTTGGAAAGGACATTAAGATCACCCAGTTCCAACCCCTGCCATGGGCAGGGACACCTTCCACTAGAGCAAGTTGCTCCAAGCCCCATCCAACCTGGCTTTGAACATGCCAAGGATGAGGCAGCCACAGCTTCTCTGGGCAAACCTGTTCCAGCGCCTCAGCATCCTCTTCCTTATCTCCAACCTGAACTTCCTCTGTTTCAGTTTGAACCCATCACCCCCTGTCCTATCACTCCAGTCCCTGATGCAGAGCCCCTCCCCAGCATCCCTGTAGCCCCTTTCAGGCACTGGAAGCTGCTCTGAGGTCTCCACAGAACTTCTCTTCTCCAGGCTGAGCAGCCCCAGTATTCTCAGCCTGGCTCCATATGGGAGCTACTCCAGCCCCTGCGCATCCTTGTGTCCTCCTCTGGACTTGCTCCAGCGACTCCATGGCCTTATATTGAGGACACCAGAACGTCACACAGGGCTCCGAGTGGGCTCTCATGAGAGCAAAGAGGGTATTGCTGCCCCTTTGGGTTAATAAGTATTTTTACTTTGAGGCTGCATTTCATGTGTACTCATAGGAGCTCTGCTAAGCTTTATGGGGTCAGTACTTGAAGGCTGCTGCAGTTGTAGTGTCACAGAGGTTACTGCCAGTCCATTTGCTCTTCAAAAGGCACAGCTGGTGTGGAAACCTGCACAATTGGCACCTGAAGCCCTGTTCTTAATGGTGATTTAACTTGCTTTTGTAGGCAAAAGTGAAAAATGAAAGAAAGTAATCTGGCACTCCAGGAGTTTATCAGAGATGAAAGAATATAGGTCATTCCCTGCAGGACTGCTTAGGAGAGAAGGCATTTACTTTCTCCCCAGTCAAAGAAGAGACATAGAGAGATCCTGGCCTGAAATTCAGCCTTTCTGTTAGTGCACAGTTCAGGCTTTCTACAGACAAGACTGCACTTGGTGCTAAGTAAAGGATGCTCTGAAAACACAGGCTAAAAGTTCAAGGTAAGGCTGTGACAGACCTTGGTAGGAAAGGTTACTGATGGCAGGAGTCAAAATACCAATACCATTGGTGTAGTACAGCACTTGCTCGGTGATCCAACCTCAGGGTCACCCTTGTCTTTGAGCCTGCTGATCTTAAAGATGGCCACATCAACACTGCGTCACGGTCCAGCCCATCTCCAGCTCCCAGACCATTCCCACTTAACATCTTTTGTCTTTGTAGTACAGAGCAAAAGGAAAAATAACACTTTTTTCCTCATAACACTTTTGTCCCTCTGCTTTAGAGCCTTTGCTTGACCCTCTCACTTCCACTTCTGTCCCTTCTGTGGTGTCTTCCTTTTTTGGCCACCTTCTCTTCTGGGAACTCTGCATTTAATGACCCAGATCTTTATCCAGGTTTTCCCTTTCAGGCCCTTTTTCTTGGATGCAGTCCAAGATAAACCTGGAAAAGCCTCATAACTTGGTTTGCTCCTTCAGCACCAAGAGCTGCCATCTGTAATGCTTGCTTGTTGCAATGGAACTCTTTGAAATCACATAGCAAAGAGGATGATGGTGAGCAATGAGCAGCTACAGAGTGGCAAGATTCAACAGTTGGCACCTTTATCTGCTTGCAGTGGTGAGGTCTGGGTTAAATATGGGCAAAATCAGTGGGGTTTTCATCCTGAGGAGCTTTGCTCAAAATTGCTTTTGAGGAGCAAGGATGACTCTGAGATGATGCTGGGTTGGGATTTGCTTGGTTCTCCTCATACTTCCTCTGTCTTATTTACAGTATAGAGATGAGACCATTTCTCTCCCTTTCTGCCTGCTCTGTTTTGATGGTGAGGTGCTCTGCTTGCCCACACATCAGCACCAAGTGTAGTACAAACTCAGCCTCAGCTGAAGCCTCTCAGTGTGACTATGTAAAAATAAACAGGATCCTCATCTGATCAGACCAGATATGGTGTTCCCTAAAGGAATCTCATGGATGTTTTGGAGCGTGAGCTATATAAACGAGGCCATTGCTGCTGCAATGGTTCTAATGCCGTGGCCTGTTTTGAAGCTCCCCATACCCAAACACCTCCTTTTTCTCCTAAACTCTTCTGTCCTTGGATTTTGCAGGATGCCTATTCAGAAATTGCCTATCTTTTTGCTGAGTTCTTCCGAGACCTTGACATCGTCCCATCTGACATCATTGCAGGCCTGGTTCTTCTGCGCCAACGGCAGCGGGCAAAGCGCAACGCTGTGCTGGATGAGGTAGGTGGAGAGGGCATCCCTCTTGGCCTCTGACTTACCTGCTGCTCTTGACTCACTCTCTGAGACTGCATCACTCTGCCCACCTCATTTCTGGTGTGTGTGATGGGCTATTGCCAGTCACTGAGCTGGAAAATAAAGGTATTAACTGCTTGAACAGCTTTTCCCAAGGCTCCCAAAAGGCCCAGCTAACACTGAGTCAAGCTTGGGAGATCCATTATCTTTTCTAGGCAGGTGATATAGATTGAGTCTGTAGTCTAACCCCAGGTGGGCTTGAAGGAGGTGGTAGGTGCTTGGGAGTGAATGGGATGATTACTCCTTCTCTGCACAGTAATGTGGAGAAGATTCCAGCATCTGGGAAAAGCTGCAGGAGGAACTTTAAGGACAAAATTCCTAAATTCCAAGCCATTATTGGCATTGAGATTCATGGGTTTTCAACCCTGTAGAAAATGGGGTTAGCTTTTCTCAGAGGTGGGGTTCAGACAGCAGGGATCAAGAACAGCAGAACTGGACCCAGTTAGAGGAGGCTGGTTGGGGTACTTGAGAGCATCTTATCCCAGGTTGCACAGTACTTTCTGTTTCTCAGGTGTGGCTTTGCCTTGGTGTCACATCTTTCTGTGTGTTTGTACTTACAGGCAAACAATGACATTTTAGCTTTTCTGTCTGGGATGCCAGTGACCAGGAACACAAAGTACCTGGATCTGAAAAATGCGGTAAGTGGCTGCATTGTGAACTTGCAAACCCATCCTGCTTCCCTGTGTTGCCTGTTTTCTCTTTCTCAGCCGCTTCTCTCACTCCTTTCTGCCCCTTTCTGGAACAATCAATGAGATGAAAGACTAGTGCAGCAGAAACAGACTGGTTTGGGTTGGACGGGACCTTAAACCTCATCCAGTTCCAACCCCCTGCCGTGGGCAGGGACACCTTCCACTACAGCAGGTTGCTCTAAGCCCCATCCGATGTAATAACAGCATTTGCTCTGGAGGCTTTTAAAGCATCACTTGTAAAGCATTCTCTCTGCCCTCTGTGTGGTGGGAGGTGGTAGGATTCCCACTTAGATTGGGGAAGGCAGCATGAGATTTGTCCAACACCAGAGGTATGAGTTGAGTGCTGCCTCCAGGAGCATCGTGCAGAGCTCCATATGGAAGTACCACCAGGCATGGCTCCATCTTGGAAAGGTCAGGGAGCTGCCTGGAGTGAGGTGGAGCCTTCCTCCCTGGGGATGCTTGTCAGCAGCTCTCAGGATGGAAATGCTGGCTGTCTATTCTGTGTGGATTAAGCTTGGTTTTCCTTCTGGCATGCTGCTACTGCAGCCCAGCCCTTCATGGGGGAAAATGTATTCACTCCCTTGATTAGGTGATATTTGTAGAATCATAGAATGGTTTGGGTTGGAAAGGACCTTAAGATCATCCAGTTCCAACCCCCTGCCATGGGCAGGGTCACCTCACACTAAACCATGGCACCCAAGGCTCTGTCCACCCAGGCCTTGAACACCTCCAGGGATGGAGCATTCACAGCTTCCCTGGGCAACCCATTCCAGTGCATCACCACCCTTACAGTAAAGAACTTCTTCCTTATATCAAATCTAAACATCCCCTGCTTCAGTTTTTAACCCATTACCCCTTGTCCTATCACTGCAGTCCCTAATGAAGAGTCCATCCCCAGCATCCCTATAGCCCCTCTTCAGATACTGGAAGCTGCTCTGAGGTCTCCACGCAGCTTCTCTTCTCCGGACTGAACAGCCCCAACTTTCTCAGCCTATCTTCATACGGGAGGTGCTCCAGCCCCAGAGCATCCTCGTGGCCTCCTCTGGACTTGTTCCAACAGTTCTATGTCCTTTTTGTGTTGAGGACACCAGCACTGTACACAATACTCCAAGTGAGGTCTCACTAGAGCAGAGTAGATATTGCTGCATGAGTGACCCAATCCCAGCATCTCTGATCAAGTAATTAACCTGCCTGTGGCTCTGCTGTGTTTCACACTCACACCCTACTTGTGCTCAGCCTGTCCCTCCTGAATAGGAGAGCGTGGGGAGAGATGGAAGCAGAGCTTATAGGGGACACTGCTGAGGAATGAGCCCCCAGACTGGCTTTATGGCCCTCTCTGTGCATCCTATGGCCTGTGACTATGTGGAAGAGGTATGTTTAGAGAGCTCAACTTCTTGCAGCTTCACAGAATCCCAGAGTGGTTTGGGCTGGAAGGGAGCTTAAAGCTCATCCAGTTCTAAGCCTCTACCATGGGCAGAAACACCTTCCACTAGAGCAGGTTGCTCCAAGCCCAGTCCTCTACTCCAGTCTTCTGATTAAACTAGTTTATCTCCTCAACTATGAGAACCCCCAGGGGATGGCCTTCCTTTGAGCAGGGTGTTGGATACACAGAGGAACATTTCTCTAGAACTAACTGCTGCTTTTGTTAAAGAGCTGTGGGGGCCCCTCCATGCAGGAGAACAGGAGTAGCCATGCTGAGCTGTCCTTAGGGGCGGTTGGATCTCACCCAGCGCCACCAGCTTGTGCCCACCTGCAGTCACCTGCAAACGCTGACAGTGCTGCTCTGGTGGTACTGAGAGAGCAGGTTGGTGCTCAGAAAGAAGGGTGCGTGTGTCTAATCATGATGGAAGAAGGGAACCAGCAGGAGAACTCACTGTCTAAAAGGGAATATGGCCTTTAGCAAGTCTCTTGTCTCTTTCAGCAAGAGATGCAGCGGTACAAAGAGGTGTGTTACTACATGCTGTTTGCCCTGGCTGCCTATGGCTGGCCCATATACCTGATGAGGAAGCCCACATGTGGACTCTGTCGCCTGGCCAGATCCTGCTCGTGAGTGGCCATCCTGTCTATCACTCTGCCTTTTCCCCTTTCCCCTTCTGTTTTCCCCAGCTTTAGACATATCGTTTCCTTCATCAGTTTACTCTCTATCACCCCTCTATTTCTTCCTCTTCCTTTTCTCTTTTCTTCCTTTCCCTTCTCATGCTTTTTCTTTCCATCTCCAACTCTGTCCCTTCATACTCCAATGTCTTTCCCCTCAACCTCTTCCTTTACAGTTTCTTATCTACTTACCTTGTTAAATAAACCAGACTGTCCTATGCTCTACACTCTGGTGCACTAAGGATCATGCCAGGCCTGTGCAGTATGAGCAGCCAGTGGAGAGAACTCATCTGGCGCAAGGCTGCTTTCACATTGAGTCAAAACAGCTGCCTGGGAGCTCTGAAATCAAATATATCAGCAAGCTCAGCTAAACAGGGAGTTGACATTTGGGTCTCTATTAAAGCCTTGGCAAGACTTGGCCAGTTTGTGCTGTGTTCTTTGTGACTAATTGTTTTCTTCCTGCCGTGCTCTGTGGTGCTCACCTCATGGTAGCAAGGCTGTAGTCCGGTGCAGGATATATTGGGTTTAAAGGTTTGCTTTCAGCTGCCATAATGCTATCATCAGCTTCTCTTTGGGATTGAGCTTTTTGCACTTAAATAGGTGACTTCTATGCTGAATCTATGAGGAAGAATCTCCTTCCTTGTATTTGGAAGTGTTTCATAAGGGAAAGAAGGAGAAATAAATCTGTGCTTCTGTTTTTGGCCTGGGATGATGATTCCAGACCTGTTTTCTGTTTTTGTTATAAATAGACCTTGAGCTCAGTATGATTCTAGACCTGCTCCTTGTTATAAATAGATCTAGAGCTCAGTATATGCTAGCTGCTTTGTGCATTGATGCAATGTAGGACTGCACTGTGAGGCATAGTATCCCTTGAGGAGAGATCCCAGCCCTATCATGCATCGAGTCCTTGAGGACTGGTGGCACTGCAGCTCTCTCTGGTGCTCAGAAGGGAAACTACATCTGCTCTCAGTGCCCCTTTTTGATGCTACATCAGTTGTGTGCTCTTTGGTGCGAGAGCTCCTACCAGGGGAGGGCATCACTGCAGGGTCTGTCTTTCCCTTATCTCTAGGAATTCTGCTCTAAAGCCAATCTCTTCCGCATTCCTCTTTTCCTCAAAGCTATTGCTCTTCTGCAGATGTTGCTGTCTGTGTCCTTCACGTCCCCGCTATGCACCTAGTGTCACCATTGAGGAGGACAACTGCTGTGGCTGCAATGCTATTGCCATCCGCCGCCACTTCTTGGATGAGAACATGACCTCGGTGGATATTGTCTACACATCGTGCCATGATGCGGTAAGAACCTGCAGCCCTTTGGGCCATGCTTCTAAGGCACTTCCTAATGGGATCTATGGGATTCCAGGTGTAGTGGTACAAAGGAGGAAACTTGAAGCCTTTTTTCTGACCTTAGAGCTTCCCATCCTCTCTCTCCATCAAGGAATTCTGTCACTTGGGCAGAAATATTTGCTCCTGGCAAAAATCATCACTGAAAGGAGTGCTTACACAGAAGGCATAGTCTGTCACACCATTGCCTCCCTGAGCATAATTAAACAGGAATGTCTCACCTGATTGCTAGTCCTGGATATTTTCCAGGTTTATGAAACGCCTTTCTATGTGGCTGTGGACCATGATAAGAAGAAGGTGGTCATTAGCATCCGAGGAACTCTGTCTCCAAAAGTAAGTGCCTCGCATCCCTTTCGCCACCCTGGTAAACTTTCAGGAGGGTCTCAGGCCTTCCTGACTCATGCTTGGTGTTTGATTTACCTGAAGGACAACAACGGCTTTTCTTCCAGGATGCCCTGACAGACCTAACTGGGGATGCAGAGCGCCTTCCAGTTGAGGGTCACCACGGGACATGGCTGGGACACAAGGTATGTAAAAGAAAAAAACCCCAAAACAAAAAAACAACCCCCAAAACCCCAAACAAACAAAATCCTAACCCAAACCCCCCAAAATAACCAACCCAGCCCCAAACCCCACACTTTTCTCATGTTTTGACTTGAGAAAACAAGTGGTCCGAATTGCTTGAGGTACTTCTAAGGGAGTTACATGATTGCAGTGAAATGGCTTGGAGCTGTTAATACAAAATGCTTAGTTGTAACTGTTAAAACCACTATGTGTGTAATTAAAACCTCCCATATAATTAGTGAAAATCAAGCAGTAAAAGGCATCTGTGGAGATCTAGAACACAATTGGATTCATTGAGAGGACTTCTTCTTCCAATGACCTTTTCAGGACTTGCAATCAAACCCTGGGGATGTGTTTAGAATTCTCTGGCAATGAAATGGGCACTGAACTTCATCCAAGGGAACTGGCAGGACTTGTGCCTGTGTAATGAGACTGATGCTATGGGTTTGTGTTAGCGATCAGGTCTGGGCTGATTAAATCCATTGATTCTAGAGCTGATCTTTGCCCCAGTCCAGCAAAATAGTGACATGCCTACTGAATTTTAAGATTATCAGGGATTTGGCAACCTCTCAAGGTGCAGGGCCAGATTGGGAAGGAAAAATCCAAACTGGAGGTTGTGTGTGTTGGAGGGAATATGGAGGTTGCTGGAAACACTGCTGCTGCTAAAGGAGATGAGATGTTGCTGATCATCTGCTTGGGGTTCCTTTGGGGCAGGACATTGAGGTTGTAACTCCGTGGGAGTGGGGAGGTGGGAGCTGTTGCTTCCTTCATGATGTCCTGCTTGAAAGGAACCTTTTCCATGTGCTCTGATGCTCGGCTTTGGGAAGTAGAGGGTAGTAGTTGATAGAGAACTACATACTCAAATGCTCAGTTGGGTATAGGTCTGATAACGAAATGTTACCTAAGAAGGCCTTGTTTGCATCTGCAGTCTCTAAGTCTCCCAGAGTAGGTAGTCTTGAAAAGTGTTATGTACTTCCATTTGGCTAATGGGCATTTTTTTTTGTATCATAAAATCCCAGAATCCCAGCCTGGTTTGTGTTGGAAAGGACCTTAAAACTCATCCAGTCCCACCCCCTGCCATGGGCAGGGACACCTTCCACTAGAGCAGCTTGCTCCAAGCCCCTGTGTCCAACCCGGCCTTGAACACTGCCACGGATGGG
>WYDI02007178.1:0-44130 GCA_009867235.2 Psittacus erithacus
TTATTATTGGTGGCAGCAGCAGTGGTTTGTGTTATACCTTAGTTACTGGACTGCTCTTATCTCAACCCATGGGAGTTGCATTCTTTTGATTCTCCTCCCCATCCCACCAGGAGCAGGTGGGGCAGGGGAGGAGGAAGGTGGGGAGTAAGAGAGAGACTGCGTGGTTCTGAGTTACAACTGAGCTTAAACCACGACACTCATCTTTTACATGTTCTTATGAATTCATGTTGGAAAGCACATACAAGCAACAGCTTTTCTGAAAGTTACCTTCTGCTGCACAGCAAAGGACCTCAAAGGTATGTAAAAATTGCTTTAATGACTTTGATTTCTGTGCTATGATGTCTTGACCCTTGCCTTCATGTTAACAAACAAAGGTAGCTTGCTCATCTGGTCTTGAACTAGCCCACTGTCAGGATAGGTATGACAGGACTACCAGACAGGCTACCTGAACAAGGATGTCTCAAGCTAGATTTTGTCCTTGCACCACCTATATTCTGTCCAAATGAGCTGGACAGCCATAGATACAAACAACTAACTGAGATTCCCCAGGTACTGATGGTGCATCTAGAAACTTTTAGTCTGGAACAAACTGCTCTCCAGCAGTCCTTGCCTGGCATAGTAGCCTCCAGGGTCTGTTATAATATGCTGTAATTTGACCAGTTTATGTTACACTAGACAGGAAGCCTCCAAAAGGAAAAATGAGAACACATGCACTGTGGAAAGTACCATGGGATCACACACTTGGCAATATCTGTACCTTTTCAAAAATTCCAGTTTGGAGGACACATCCACCTTATATAGATGACAGCCCTATCTTCCTCTTCCTGAATTTTCTCTTTCTTTGCTGGCCTTCTTTTTCTTTTTATCTGTGTGTTTAATCCTTGAAGGAAGCAGAACCAGAAGTTCACATTTTGCTCTGGGGAAAGGGCAGAACATAGCTGTTTGTGAAAAATTAGGAGAATCAACAAATGTCCATCCTCTGCTCTTCTTTGTCACTCATATCCCCAGCCCTATCCAGCAGCCACTTAGGTTTGAACCATATGGTACCTCATAAACCACTCAGTGTTTTGACAGGCTTGAGTTTATTCCATTCACTTTTTATCAAGAAAGGGTTCTGGACAAGCAAAGAGAAGAAACACAGGATCTTTAGACTGTATCCTTCCTTCTTCTTTTGTGATGTATACTCACCAAAGATTAAAGCCAGAGGAATCTTCATAGGAACCTCATGAAAATAGCAGCAGATTTCCAGACAGAGCAGGGAAAATACAAATACTATTTCCCCAGGTCTCTAATCCACTATGTAAGCTACTTTCACAGCTTCTTTTCATTTTATAACAACGGCTTATACGTACACTAATATCACTATGCATAGCTAGTATCCAGTTACACTGTATAAGCTACAATATTGCATGCCCTTGTGTCAAAAATAACTCTGTGCTGCCTCAGGCAATTTTTCTAACCTTCCCTTTCACATCACAGTGTTTGAGAAAGGATTTTATTCTCCTTTTCCCAACAACTTCTCAGCTGTACCCTTGATATATTTTAATTAGGGTTTCTCTCTGACCAAAGGATGGACACCTTTCTCTTCCAATTAGTTAATGGTTTCCTAGTTTCTGCTGTTGCTGTTGTTTCCATCTCATTCTCCATCCTCCTTGACCTCAGAGCAGCTGGAACTCTGAAATTAGATTAGACAGGCTGGTGCAACTCTCAGTTGCACAAAAGCTGCTACAGTAGTTTTGCTATTTATGTCCACAACCGTGCCCAATTTCCTATTTTGCTGTATAAATCATAGTAATGGTAGGTGCGTGTGGATGGACACAGTATGTGAATGAAAGTGTGATAATAATACAAAGCAGAAGTAGGAGACAAGAACACCTGGTTTTGTAGCACAAATACATAGAAGACACATAAAACTTCCCAAAGTCTGTATTCAAGACACTGTTCATTCAGCATTACCCGAGGAACAGCCCAACAAAAGGAGAGCTACTAGTGGCAGAATGGTAATAGGTAGTAGTTAGGAATGGTTTATTATTAAAAATGCTGTACTGAGATAATGCCAGGTAAGGAACTAATCTTTCAGTTTCAGGTATGCTATCAAGGCTCATAGTAATACTAAAATGCTAGTGTAGAGAAACAAGACTTCTGCCTCTTGTGAAGCAGTATTAGCTCAGGTTGACTGAAGTATGCTCTTTAACTCTCACCTCTTGTATTTTACAAATATTTTAAAGGGATATGGGCTTTAGCAGCAAGTACTCACACAGAGTTCTTTTCTGCATGGCTTTAGTCCAGTTTTGAAAGTGTAGAGTGAAGGCCATGCAAGGAAAGCATCTCCTGAAAGCTACATCTGTGAAGAGAAATGAAGTAAAAGCATTGGTTGAAAATGTAACTGAATGAGGCAGTACAAATTCATTGCAGTTCACCAAGTATCCATTGCTTACTACAGTGGGTATGGCAGTGTCCACACTGCTTATGCCCTTTAATATATTATTAAAAGAAAGAATAAAATCAAGCCAGCAGTGGAGGGAGTAACCATTTTTTCTATTATTTGCATCTATCTTAGTACTTACTGGAAAAAGAAACCTGTTATGTTTTTTTATAGAAGACATGATAGCATGTTAAAGCTTTTGGTCCTTTTCTTAAAGAGTGGTGCAATTTAAATTTTACACTCCTAGCAGCAGTTTGTCTTTCACCTTGGTATCTCTCTGCTGTTAAAGAAGGCAGAATCAAAGAGGGATATTTGTTAAGTAACTTGTCTAGCACTTTCATATTCAGTTTCAGTTCCTCTGACTGTGATAATTAATTCAGTTTCATACATATATGAGGGTCAAATACAGACAGCCTCAGCTCCTTCCAACCACTCAAGAACCATCCCACCATGCACTCCTCCTCTAAAATTTCTTACATTTTACCAAACAATGAGGAATCCACACCTTAAAACAGGAAACTGAGCTCTGCAGGGTTGATACAGTTGAATAAAGGAAAAGCATTTTGGTCAGATTTTTCAACTCAAAAAGCCTAATGGATATGCTAATTAATTTGAGTCCCAGCAAATAATGATACTTCTGTGATGCCATTACTTTCATTATTATAATAATGTAAAATAATTTTCATTATTTTACTGATGTAAGACAATGCTCTTTTGAAGGTTAAGGACTTCGACCTTACAACAGTCCTGAACAATGTGTTATTAAGCAAGAAAGTGAAATACAGAGCTGCTGAGTTACACTGAAAGTTAAGAATTAAAACCAAACAAACTAACTAACCCAAATAATAGCCGGAGCTGTCATGGAACATGCAATTCCTAATAGCTAATCTACCACTTAACAAGCGGCAACTGATCTGAACAAAAATGGAGAAAACAGAGGACATTGTCCAGTTGTCAGTCACAGTATCATAGAATCAAATCATAGAATATCAGGTCGGAAGGGCCCTGAAAGGGTTATCTGGTCCAATCTTTTTTTGGCAAAAGATTAGATGCCCCAGCACCCTCTCCAGTCAAATCTTAAAAGTGTCCAACACTGGGGAATCCACTTACCTGGGGAGATTGTTCCAATGGCTGATTGTTCTCATTGTGTCCCTCTGGAATCTCTCCAGGAATAACTTGTACACATTACCCCTCCTCTTTTCTGTGTGATTCCTTGTAAACATATAATGCATCATATAATGATTTGGTTTGGAAGGGACCTTAAAGACCATGTAGTTCCAAGTCCCCTGTCACAGGTAGGGAACCTCCATCTTCTTTGTAGCCACCCTTTAAATACTGCAACATGGTCTTCCCTAAGCCTCCTTTTCTCAAGGCTGAACAAACCCAGTTCTCTCAGCCTTTGCTTATATGACAGGCTTCCCAGATCATCCTTGTGGCCCTTCTCTGGATCCTCTCCAGCCTATCCACAGCTTCTTTGTATAGCAGGGACCAAAACTGGACACAGTATTTCAGGTGTGATCTGACAAGCTCTGAGTAGAGTGGGATGATGAAATTTTTATCTCTGCTGGTGATGCCCTTGTTGATGTAAAAACAACATCCTATTGGCTTTTTTGTCACAGCTGCGCACTGTGCACTCATATTGAGCTTTCTGTCTACCAGGACCCTAAGTCTCTTTCCACAGAGCTGGTCCCCAGCCTGTGATGCAGTCTTGGATTATATTTTCCCAGGTGCAAGAGTTTACACCTGTTCTGGTTGAATTTTATTAGGTACTTGTTAGCCCACACTTTCATGAATAATATTCACCGAAAAGGCAGAAGTCCAGAGCTTTATACCTGTGTAAGCAAAGAGATAGTCTGAACTGATCCTGCTAATTGTTTTTATCCTTCACTGTAGTTAAACTAAGAGAAATGCATTCACTCTGTGGGCTGCAGGACCAATACATTACTGGCAGGTCATGACTACCTTGCATATCAAATATAACTTCATAGAGTCCTGAAACTTCAATGTTATTTCATTAAACAACCTCAACTCTACACCAAGATTAAATTTCATTAAAAAATAACTGAAAGGGCTTAACATTTAGAGTATTTAGACACCATCACCACCCCACCCCCCTAATTCAGGAGTGTCTGTGGTTAGAAAACAGTCTCATTTGGGTTTATATTGCTCTTCTGAACTGCACGATTATGTCTCCAGCAGAGAAATTGGTATATTTTGACATATTAAACATTATTAGATGTTACATGTTGTAACATCTAACATTGTACAAGATTATATATCAGCCATATTAGACATTGGCTGCAAATGTATTACTGCTGGTTTAGGAAACCCTCCCTCCACTCTCGCCTTATTGGTAATACAATGTATTTCAAAGCATTTTGCTGACTTCAGTGCATTTTCATACTTCCATTTAGTGTTTTGCACTTCCTGTCCAATTCTGTCACTGCAGTGCATCAAACAATGTTCATTATATTTCAAGTAGTGGGGTAGATAAATAGTGTCTGCCAAAATACACTTTCAATTGAGCAGTGAAAGTGCCTGCTTAAAATTCTCTTTGAACAGACTTTTGTTAAAAAAAAAAGAAAAAAAAAAAGGCAAGCTTTTTAGCAAGCCATTAATTATCACACAATTATTTGTGCTAGACTGTCATAAGTAGTGGATGTAGCACTAGAAACACATTTTATGACTAAACAGAAATAAAGATACTGGCCATCTTTTGCACTGAAGAATTTGTTGCACCATCCTAATAGCTAACCTGCATGTTCTACATAAAACGGATTTTGGACAGCTTTTTCTGGACTTGCATATTGTTATAAACCTGGCCGTTCCCTTTAAAACAGAAAATCTTTACTCTCAAAGGCAGGATAAGGCATACTTTTGATGGTTTGCGTCTGTAGCTGATATTTTACTTTTTATTGAACACGAAGTATTATATCCATGGATATTCAGAGAAGTATTAAAACTCTTTCCAAAAGCATCTTGCAAGCGCTTTTCAATAACTGATCTTCACTTGATCGTTTGACAATTAAAATTCTGTCTGCTTCATACCTTTCAGTTAGAAAACATCAAGAACTGGGCATTGAACTTTTTTATTCATACAGGATTCAATTAGGGACAAATATAACTGAGTTTCTCCTACTCAATGAAGATCACAAACTCAGCATAGATACCCATCTTTTCTTTTCAGCCTGACCATGCTTTCTTGCTGTTCTGGGTCCGGATGGGGCAAAGCTAATGCTCTTGACAGCAGCCTTTATGGTGCCGTATTTTGGATTTGTGACAAACAGTGCTGATAACACACTATTTTGGCTATTGCTGAGCAGGGGTTTCACAGAGTCAAGCCTTTTTCATTTTCCCCACAGCAAGTAAGCTGGGGATGGGCAAAAAGTTGAGTGGCAGGGCATGGCTGGGACAGCTGACCTGAGTTGGCCAAAAAGATATTCCATGCCCCATATCAGGAAGAAGGGGTGGACAGAAGATGTGGAGAGCTGGCTTTCAAGGTGGCCATAGCTCACAGATTGTCTGGGCATCAGTCTGCCAGCGGGAGGTGGTACCTGACCAATTTTTCATCACTTTTTGTTTGTCCCCATCTGCCCTTTCCTTCACCTATTAAACTGGCTTTATTTTCACTCATGAGTTTTCTCCGTTCTTCCTCTTATTCACTTCCATATGCCACTGTGAGGAGAGGAGGAGTGAGTGAGCGGCAGTGTGGGTACTTGATGGCTGGCTGGGGTCAACCTGCTAAGTTATTCTATGTATTTTCGCTTTTCCTTTCTTGCCTGCCTAGCAACCTGTTCCCTAGGCTCAGTCAAGATCCTAGCTTAGAGAATGAACTGAAGGACATCATACGGAGAACAATTCCCTCTTAAGTTGTGTCATAGTACACCATTCAAATAAGTCAAATGTGCTACCCAGGACACCAAGCTTTTGATGAAGCTTAGTATTTTGCAGCTTATGACATAAGCTCATCCTAGTGCCACCTTTTGAGTAAACAGTTTTTAAACTAATGGGATTGTTTCCCTGAGAAAGGCAGTTACCCACTGCTAAATTCACACAATTAATTCCACTTTCATAAGCTGGTATTTGTGGTACAGACTCTGGTATAGCTGAATCCTTCTTTGAGCGTCTGCCTGAAACACAACCCAAACAGTAATTGAGCCACATGTAACTTTAATCTAGTTAATTTGGATATTTGTAACAATCTAACCATTGCAGAGCAGACTTAAGCTTTAGCTATATTAGCTTACCTGCGACCTCAGGGAAGGTGCTCAGCCAGGCAAGCCTGTAGGTCCGCTCAATGTAGCCAGACAAAACCACTGCCTGGGGTATGGGAAATTCACTTTAAAAATCTCAGTGCAGCCACAACATGTTAGATGTGATGAATCTGTATGTATGGTATATGGTCTCATAATTTAGCCTACTCATTTGCTCTGTTTGCAAAAACCTTCTTTTCAGAGTCCACAGTCATAAGGCAAGGAAGACTACTGTCCAACCTACTAGCCTATGAAGTTTTCGTTGAATTCCTGAGCAATTATTCAGATATTTAGAGAAAGAATAGCATCATTGCTGATGTTTTAGGCAAGATAGTCTGTAACCACTTACTGGTATAATATCTTCTAAAAGGTCATTGGTTATTACCAACTCTGTCTATTAAAATTTAATTTTATATGACATTTTAAGAAGTGTGTTGGGCAATAAATTGCTAGATTGAAAGTGTTTTTCCGTAGAAGAGAAGGTAGCCACAAGGGCAGATATACACTGCAGATCAGTAAGATTGCAATAAACTAAACTACTCTATCAATCTGCTGAGTTAATGCTGGAGGGCATTTTTCCACTGCCCTTTTCTTCCAGTGGACTCTGTTGTTAATGGCCACTGCCATAAACGTGGGCACTGCCATAAACATGGGCCTGAAAGAGAGGCGAAGGCTGAAGTTTCTCAGGATTATTACCCCACTACCCCGTCCTACAACAGACAGCCAAACCCAGCGCTGCTGGAAGCTAGGAGACCTACTTTTTGTGCATGGTATTAGAACACGGGGAATAATTTTGCAAGAATGGATTACCCAAACAGTCCTTTTGCAATTTGCAGTGATCCACAGTGTCTCTGGTATGCTCTTGTTTTCCTCCAGATACACAAAGAAGATAATATTAACTCAAAGAAGCTACTATTTACCAAGTTACTGATTTACAGGAACAACGAATCTCATGAAACCAAGTGTTGTATCGTGTTGATTCATATTTGAGCTCTCTGATTTGTAGTGTTGTATGATGTTGTTTCATGTTTGAGCTCTCTGATTTGTAGTAACCACATCTGAATTCTGGACAAAGTCTTTCTGCAACTGGAGCATCAGTAACATCTTTCTCCCTCGTGGCTTCTCTGGCACTTAGTAAGAATTAAGTCCACCCCACAGCCTTTCTTTCCCTGATTTTGAGCTAGTAGTATCTGCCTCTTCTGCAGCACCTGCTGTCACAAAATGCAGAAGCTACTGTCTCTAAGACCACTGCACCTTCATTTAACAGAAGCATTAACTTTCTAAGAAATGGTCAAAGAAGCACCACAGCCTACATCCTCCTTAGGAAACCCAGGTTTCCTACTACCTGTAGGAAGGAAGCACTTAAAATAACTGTTTGTGCCTGATTTGGACAAGTTTCACCTCTTTGCAAATTAAACGTTAGAATGCTACTGGGGCCAAATAACTATCGCACATTTTATTGGTATAGAAACTGTAGCAATGAGGGAATGAAAAAGCAAACATTTCCAGCAAATCACTTCACACTAATGGCAGCATAAATCTGCAGTTACCCAGTTAATTTCAATGAATCTACTTTACATTTATGCTGCTGTAGCCAAGCATGAAATTCATCCCAGTGATTTATTCTATAGATGAGAGAGATCTAGGTTGGACTTTGTTCTGCACTTAGAAAATGGTCTGTACATGAAAAATTCCTAGTAATTGGAGATAGAATTCATGTTTGCGGAATGTTTCCAGAGCAAAATGTCTGAAATGTTTCATGGATTGCATTGTTATGAAGAGCTAGATGTATGCAGCCACCTATGACTTGAAGCGTATGTATTTCAGATATGAAATAAGTTCTCAGGACTTAGCTATAGGCAATAGTTCTGTAAAGCTGATTGCTACTTGCACTTTAACAAAGGCTTCAACTTCATGTTGGGTAACTCCTGTATCTGTACAACTTCATGCAGCAAAACAAAAATCATAACCTAAGAGAGAGAGTTGAAAAAGGAAATGGAATAAATCCAGATAAAAGTCAGTTGGTCACCTTACTCTAATCTGGAGATAGAAATACTTAAGACATTTTCATCATAATTACACAGGCATTATGAGTGTGAAGATGACAGAGCCAAACTCTTCTCAGAAGTATCCAGTGACATGACAAGAGGCAACATGCAGCTCAAATAAATTGAAATACAGAATGTTCCACCTAAACATAAGTGGAAACCTCTAACTGTGGATAGTTTAAGATTCCTATTAGGGTGTTGCAAACTACTCAACTACTCCTGATGTAGAGCGGTATTTCGATTTCTGTAGAAGCCAGAGCTTGTAACAAAATCTTTGGTACATTGTAGTTCAACAGTTCGGGTTTGTTCCTTGTGAAAATAGATCTGCCTTTAGGAAATTAACTCTTGCTGTACATCTTTTGCTCTGCTTTTGCAGAGAAGCTAAATGAACATTCAACGGTGGATCACAGGATCAAGATAATTTATATGGCACCCTCCACTCCTTCCCAAGAAATGCTTTTTAATTTACTGAATGTGGTTTATTATCTAAAGAAAACTGCATTGGTAAGAGTGTTGGACTGACTAAACTCAAAGGAGATTTTCTGCCTTTCTCAATACTGGCTTCATCAGTAGTTCCACTGATTTCAATCACAGTGCCAGACAACCATTAAAGAACTAGACAAAAACCTCATAACATAGTAAATTATATGTCTTCCCCCTTCAACTGACTACAGACTCCACCCAACTTTACGATAGTTGCACAATAGACGCTCTGTAACAAAGTTCAGAAGACATTTACATACCCATCTGGGTAAAATATAAAATTCATTAACACCTTATCTTATAGATGAAAATTGCAAATTTAAAACCTTTCTTCTTGTGAAAAACTGGAGTCTTTTTTCATCAGTAGTGTGAATTGATGTTTCCCATCTTTTACTTTAAGTGTTTGGTGGGAAATGTACAATTTGCACTTCAAAGACTCACTCCAGATTAGTTGTGTGCTTGGTGGCTGTAGGAAAATCTTGCAATTGTATCATTAAAGTCAAGAGATTTCCATATATTTAAAGTGACAGGCTTACATTTATTTAATTCCACAGGAGGTATCAGACGGCATACTATTTAAAGAAGCATTTTAACATATTTGGATCTCTGATCTATTTAACTAATCGTATAAACGAAATACCAGGTGCCCATTGCAGTACAAAGTCTGATCTGAAAACATGATACAAAAATAAACCAGGCTCCATGGCCCAAAGCAATCCTCTCAAAACCATTCCTCCTGCCTTAAGCCGTTATTTGATTGTACAATTTAGATTTGAAATCCCTACGGTACCAAACTGAACCCTGACAGTTTTACTCTTTCAGGATTCCTGATGAAGAATGCCGCATCACAAAGATTTCATGTGCAAGGCCATCAGAGCACTCCTGCACGCATCAGAAATGACTTCTGCTGCCCCTGTTTACAGAAGCAGCAGTGTAATCGCACACAAGTGCAGAAACATTCTTGCTTCCGATTGTATTCTGCATAGAGAATATTTCTTCACAAAAGTATTTGCAAAGTGAATATGCCACAAATTGCTATCACTGCAAGTAGCTGAGCTACTAGTAGCTTGGCTGCTAAGCATCTGCCGCAGCTCACAGCCAGGCTGTTCACACCTTGTGGTGTGCTGTTCCCGGCTCAGGTGCCTCATGGCAGGAGCTACACCTCTCTCCTGGCACCGTGGATGCACAGGGCCACGGGAGCTGTTTGTAGCCTGCTAGCTGCTGTCTCCCCACTATGTGGAAATATATTAAAAAAAGAAAAATCTAGACACTGACACCTAGGAATGTATCCTTCTGAAATCAGCAAACCCTTGGGAACATTATTTGCAAGGAGTCTGTGACATTACAGTTCATGGGAGGAGTATAAACTGTGCCAAGGCAGCATGGGGTGCAGAGGCGGCAGTGCCTTCCCTTCCCTCTCCAGCCAGCCACCTACCTCAGCCTCAAGTGAGGCCAGATGGGCCAGAGATGGTGACTGGGGATGGCCACAGCCCAGCCATCCCCAGGCACCATGGCAGGCCCTGGCATGGCCAGGAAGGCAGCCCCCCAGGAGGGGATGAGTTTAGGGTGGTACCTAGGCCAGTGAGGTCCAGGGCTGATGGCAGCCCCCAAAGCACTCGAGGCCTGGACACTGCTGAAGTGAAACCAGCTGATATATTGTAGTATTTTATTGGCCTTTTAAAGCATTGGTTCTGCATTGTCCATGACAGCTTAACACCAGCAGTCAATGATCAGAGGTGGCCAGGAGCTGCAGAGTTTTACCAGCTCAGCAGGGCTGGTTTGAGTCTAGCCTCTCTTCTCTGAGATGGGAGATTTTCCCATTAACAATGCCAAATAGTAAAAGCTGAAATCAAAGAAGTTACACCAGCAGCAGAAAAGAACTAACCCTAAATTACTACTTCTATTAGTTGCTAAGTACCATGCAAAAGAAGTTAAATTCCCACTGTAGTGATCACAGACGGTCAAGCTTTTTCAGGTGCAACATAGATGTCTTAACTTGAAACAACATCCATACACATTGTAAGCTTGATCATTGCAAAAGGCAAAGAATGCAGAGGAATCTTGTAAGTTAGAGGTCTTAATCTGACATCAAGTCTAGCACAGCTTAGTTTTACTTGGAAATTTTGATGGCACTTGTAATAAAAAGAAAAATGAAATAAAAGCAGACATGTCTGAAAGCTCTCATACTAAACTACTGTCAGCTAAAACTGATTGTTAGCAGTAAAATAAATGCTATAGAGAATTCCTTAATAGCAAAAAGCTTTCTTCACAAGGAACTCCATCTTCCATATTTTTGCATTCCCATCACTAAATAGCAAGCGTTTCACAAACCTTAGTGCATTTATAACATTTCTGGCATGTAGAGAAATACCATTATTTTTCATTTTACAGATGGAGAGGTGAGGCAGAGGAAGGGGAACACTTTGACTGTGGTCATCAGTTTGAATCTTTATGTCTGGATTCCCAGGCCACTGCCCTAAATACTGGACAATGCTTTCTGTCACTAGCATTTTATTTTTTCCCCTCATTTATGGACAGTCCTAGGTAGAAGCATCAATAACATTTTATTAAAAACACAAGGTAGAGCGCCCTTACCACCTTCCGTGGGAAACCAATACTAAACTCTTCTCCCACTCCTTGAAAAGACTAGGAGATAATGTAGTACCAATTAAACTATTAATTAACTCCTGAATTGCTTTCAAGTGTTTCTGCTTCTTATCATCCTGGCCTAGAGCAGAGAAACCTGGAAATTATGACATTTGATGTGGTTCTCAAGACAAAAAAAAGATAGCAGCAATGATATAGAGCAATGGGGTACCTCTTGAACATAGTTTTGATTTAGTCTCCTCACTCAGCTAAGTAGAGCAACTGTTGGAAACAGGGGTACAGACCAGGAAGGTGAAAATCTTTTCTCAGGCCTGGCAAACAAGTATAAGCACTCCTGAAAACAGAGAAATGACTACCAAAGCCTTGCTATAGGCCAACATAGATTAACAGAGGCTTATGCTTTAACATGTGTTGACAAATAGAAGCCTATTTCTCGCCTATATGCAACATAAGTTTTAGTTTAATTTGTAACTGTACCTCTGCAGACTCTTTAGTTTATACATAGGTATATTATCTATACACCTGATTTTTCTAGGTATATTATTAGCTTGATGGAATAAAGTTGCTCTTGATATGAAAACCATTATATGAAAATAGGACCTGAAACCAGGAAGGCTTCATGTTTTTATCACACTTATCTTCTACAGGAATGCTTAACAGACCATATTAAGATAATGGAAGATAGCATGTAGGCACCCTGGCACTAGTGCTATAAACCACAATAGCCTCTTTGCAAGGGAGATGGAAAATACAGCACCTTTCCCCTTGAAGGGACGATACATGACCTGGGATCTGACTCAGCCAAATCACTGACCAGGTACACTGGTCAACAAAAGGAGGCAAACAGCTTACAGGTATTACATTTAGCTATACACGTGTAGCATTTCCTCATTAGTGAGCATCTTCAGTGTCCTTGCCTCTTTTCCCTGCAGTTGTCCTGATACCATAATACAACAGTTCTTCCAGCTAGAGGTGTCTCAGCACCTCAAAGTCACATCATTTTTTGGCTGCTGACAGATGTCACCATGAGGAGGGAACAGAGACAACAGACATTTGTTCTGCAGGATGTGCCACAAAACTGTTCTGGGGAGCAGCCTGTAGAAAATGCTATAAACCCTTAGTTACTTATGGTTTCCATGGCCCTACTGTCTTAAGCCATCAGTATCAAAGAAAACTTGGCACCAGCAAGGGAGAATCAAAATATGTTCCCAAAATGCTGACTTTTTTTTCTGTCCTGGCCTTCTGCAAGTGAGCCTGAATTCTTTCCATCTTCCAAACACATACGGCTTCATTCCAGAATATAGGAACTTATTTTTCCTCTACAAAAGGGCATACTACAAGAAGATTACACAAATGAAACGTTGATGACTTTTCCACTGCCTTTTCCTGCAGCATTTTCTATTGAATGCTATTTTCCACAGACACATATACATATATACTTACAATGTATCGGCATAGATCTTACTTTTCCTACACTCCCAAATTCTGACCTCTTCTCTGGCTCTACTTCATTCCTTATCATCTATTCTCCTTGTCTGTAAGTTAAAATATTACATTTTTAAAAGCCTTTCCATTAGACAAAATAAAAACATATAAATGTAATGAATCAACCAAATTACTTCTGACATGAACTTCTTTACTTAAACTGTTCATGTGCATAAACCTATACTGGTTAGGAATTCTTAATGCAAGTGGATGTAATCAGAGCCATTCATTGTTTGCATTGATAATTTTAGCATTTCAACTTAAAAAAACCCTGATTATAATGATCAGTGTCTTGGAATTTGTTTTATATTTTCTGGTCCTTTTGTTTTAACTCTCTGTATGGCTCTAATGAGATAAAAGGAATGCCTACTTGAAAAAAAACAATGCTTTCTGCTTTATTCCTTTTCAGAAATTAAAACTCCTCCAATGTATTACAGATAATTGAAAAATGAAAATTATGTGCTCAATTTTAACTTACAAAAGAAAACTCTTGCAGAGCAATTCAATTGGGAAGCCTGAAAGATAAGAAAAGCTGTTATGCAGCATTCAGATAAGGCTCTTCCCAATACTTTGCAATCAGTCACAATTCCTACTTGTTTTAATAGAAGTTTGCAGAAGGGTTGAGTACTTCTATACTGAAAGCTTTCATATATGGAAAGCCTGGACTTGGGAATGGAAGCTATTTGTTGACACGTAAAGCACCTAATAAGGAATCCAACTGAGAAAAGGAGAAGTAGATCAACTGTCATCTCTACAAGCTGCAATGCCCTGGGTTTGGCAAAATGTCATAAGGCCATAATTTACACAGATTACCAGATTGCTTTAATAGATAACCCAACTGATTATAGATACTTGCACAACAATGTATATTGACCTGGAAAATGCCAAGACTACTGCTCTTGTTTACTTATACACTTGCTATACTGCAACAGTTTCTTGCGCAAAAAAAACTATTTGGGGTAAGCAAATATTAATGTATAATTATATTCGCTTCAATCAGAACTCCTACGGATTTAATTCTTTTTCATTGGAATTTGTTGCTGGCAACTTTTTGAATTTGCTCCAGGAATTTCTAAGATGCTTTGGTAAACAGAAATTAAAATCTCATATTGTTTTCTTTATGACTTTATGCTCTTTTCCTATTATTACGTGACATCGAAATAGCAATAACTCTTACTGACATGTCATAATAACTGAAATATTCTGTTATTCAGATTGTCTGTTTAAAACCAACATGAACAATTAAAAGTTATTTTCAAAACAAACAAAAAAAAGTGGAAAAACAAAACAAAAAAAAGTGGGAATATTCAGGATAGACATCTCTGAAGACAAGAAGATTTATGCTGTTCTTTGGAAATATGCCTCCTGCGTATGCTGAAATGAAACCAATGCAACAGGCACACACCCAGGCGTCTTTGTATTGATTCACAAAACTCCTACTATTTACCATCTAGCTGTAATGGTTTCAAATAAAGCTTAAAATATAGACTAAAAGCGTACTTTTAAACATGTTTCTTTCTTGTAGTAAAACCAGACCATTCTCATACTCCTGCTTCATTTAATCTTCCCCAAGTTGTCTCATATAAGTGATTGGAAGGCAGTGCAATGAGACATATTTTTGTAATTTGCTGGATTACAAATGTTTCAGGGTTGTCTTTCAGCTTATTTTTACCACGCAGATTTTTCCATCGATTGATTCCCTCCTTTAACATTGTGCTGGCAGAAATTAGAGAGCAATAAATCACAGTAAGGGAATGGGGGGAAAGGAAGTGGGGACAGGATGTTTCAGATCGGCTTCTCAATTTAAGAAAAGCATTGGGTCAGAAAGCTTAAGTGCTGAAGAGGCTGATCTGCAGAAAGCCCAACTCAACTAGTAAGACTGCAAATTGCTCCACTGCAGCAGGGATTTCCCAACTCCCAAGAGGCTCACAGCGCATTCTACAGCTAAGGTAGCATGACCTTGAAACTAGCAAGCTTTGGGGCAGGCAACTCCAGCCACAGCAGCCAGGGACTGCTAAAATGACTGTTCCTGAGGGTATGCTATGAAATATATCTGGGAACTAAGATAGGTCTATAAAAGCTCTTTTCTGCTTTTGTTGCTTTTACTTTCAAGCTAGCCTGTTTCCCGATACAATTGGGTCACATAGTGAAACTGCAGTTTGAGCATCACTTAGGAGTTTCAGCTTCTTTCATTTTTCATTACTGAAATAAAAAGGTGAGCCAAGGCTTGAATTGAGCAGATCAATGCAGGCACAAAACCATTTCTTGAGAAAAAATTTTGTAACCCTGCATGCTTCTGAATAAGCGCACATCCATAAATCTTCAAAACACTCAGGATGGAATACTTTACAACATAAGCATACCAAGTAGGTAATTACTGGCTTGCTTACTCTTCTTGCCATTCTGCAATTTTCATTTCACTTTGCCAAAATACTAGGCAAGAAAATATGGGCTCAGAATGACAAAGAATACAAAATTGAAATGCCACCCTTAACAGGTTAAAAGACATTAAGCATGGTTTTAATGATATTGTCTGGAATGACTGCAGTGTCAAAGCATATTGAAAAAAATTTTTGAAGAGCTGCAAAATAGTCAAGTAATAGGCATTCAAACCCTTAAACTTTGCAATATGCAAGCATATAATTAGGAGACTGCTATATAATAAACATCAAGTAAGCCAGAACAATCACAAGGGGAATAACAAAATGAATACTAAAGCAGAAAAACCAAAGCCATCTGCACACTGAAAAATACCATGAATTCAAAACAGTCTGTGCATAACTGAATACCTGAAAAAACTATTTAGTATCAAACTGGGTAGAGGGAGGTAAAAGATGCCATAATAACAACATTCTTGTTATAAAGTTCTCCAACTGTGATGAAACTAATATATAAGAACTACATGAAAAATTGATTTATAAAAGTCACTACAGAAAGAAAGAAAAATAAAACAGAGTCAGAGCCTCTACAAGAGTTTCAAATAGGAAGTTTATGCCCGCTCACTGCCAAGACTGAACCCAAATACTTTAACATTAATCTACTACGTTAACAAGAAAAGTAGGATTTATTTTTCCTGCAGAGATTTACTGGAAGTCTTCTTTCTGTCCTTCTGATCAAAGCCACGCAAAACATGGAGAGGAACAGACTGCATCAGTAACAGTTACTGCATCCTTTTCCTAACCAGTACCAATCCACCTCCTTTGTATTCCTTTTTACTAACACATTAAGTTACTAACATATTAAGTTCCTAATGCCATACCTAAAACAACTACTGTTATAGAAGTGGTTTTTATTTTCCCAAACATGGAGAGTTCTTTTCTCCCCTATCTGTTACGTGAAGGGCTCATTCTCACGAGGACTTTAAGCTATTTTCACAAGGAATTAACTAAGCAGTAGAATTCACATCAACTGATATCTGTGCTGAACAAGTACCCAGCTAGATAAATTTAGTATTACATCTGCCACAGGAAAAAAAAACCTTAACCATTAATGAAAATCGTGTGAGCTAACTGGCAGCATTTCACAGGTGAGTTATTTACAGAACAGTACTTCTTCCGTTTCAACTGGCATCAGCGTTGCAGCATGACATACAACCTTTGGGTGCCTGTGGAGGCTGGTAGCCAACAAAGCAGCAAATTTCCCTCCTGGAGCTCTTCAAAGTGATGGTATCAGCAATGACATCAAGTAGAAAGAAAACAAGGTGAAAGGGAAGCAGGAAAAGATGCAAGGAATGTAGTTTAATTAGGCCACAGTTTCATTAAACCTGGGATCATTTCTCAGCAGTAAATCATTCCTCCCATCATTGTCCCAACCTATTTGGGTAGCTACCTATTTGGGTAGCTGCCTATTTGCCCACTGACACGGTGGCAGTCTTTCAGTCCCTCCTTGGCTAAAAATGAACGAAGAGCTGATGACTCTTATTTGTTACCCTCTGGCCTTACAAATAATAGGTATTTTGATGCCCTTTGCCTTCTTCCTGCCAGCACATTTCCAGCCTGGTTTATTGGATAACCAAACCCTTGTGGTTCTTCCTAGACCATGGATACAGCTGGAGAAAAAGCAAAGCAGAACAAGACAAAGAAACTTGACCAGTAAGAAGGAAAAATTTCCTCATTTCTCACTTTCAGTCCTAAGCAGAGCTCAATAGCCCTCAGCATGGGTTGTCAAATACACTCCTGATCGAATCAGTGGGGAACCGAGGAGTAAAGCTGGCCTTTAGCAGTGATGGAGCATCAGAGTAAAAAGGAACGGGGTGCAGCTGTTACTCCAGCCCCAGTATGCACAATGTGACTTTTTCTAGTTCTTGGATAATATTCTCAGTGGATTGTTCTCACCTTCCAGGCAGATGCGCAACAGAAGGATTAAGAAGTGGCCTCTCTGCAGAAAGCCCCAGACTCAGGTTTTGTGCTACATAAAAAAAATGCATCCATACAGCATGCTGTTAGAAGATGTCAGGCTTAGTCTGGATAAATAGAGATCTTACCCGGGCATGCAAGGTATTTTTAACTGTTTATGTTCATGTCTCCTCTGGACCCTTCTTAGTATTTGCATGTGTATTGTTTAAAGGTAAATGAGAAATTAAATATTAGAGTTTTGTATTTTCTACTGTACATTATTTCTATAAAATAGAAAATAAAAAATAATATCTTTTATATAATATAAAATATTATACTTGGCAATATTGATCAGTATAAATTATGCATGACTCATTTTGAATTACTTCAATACCTAATTTCTCCTCTTGCTGGTGGGAATAAATTAATTATAACATCAGGAGACATTGTACAAAGGTTAAAAACAGGCATGCATGTGTTCAATCTACTGCAAACTAAAAAGTTTAGGTTAATGAAATGTCTGAGGAAAAGACTTATTAATTAGCAGGTTCACAGCATTCTTCACAGCTATATTTTGGAGATGCCAAACTGTAATATATTAACACTGTAGGCAAAGGCTGCATCTCCATCTAGAGAATCATTTCAAGCTTATTTTATTCAAACTTGGATCTTTTTTCTAGTGATTTGTATGCTGCAAACACTATCTTTTCTTCAAAGTCTCACATGAGACAGAAACCAAGTGCCATGTTTATGGCCCTGTAGATAATGGGACAAAATTACTGAAAGAGCTCTAGTTACATTTATTTTTATAAAGATTCATTAACATCACACCCATGTAGGTAAGTTTTTATGGATTTTTTCCCCCTTTCATTGACTTTATATACGATATAACCTGTTTTTTTCTTTTCATTGCAATGAGTGGGAATCTTTCCATTGACTCTGCCAAGTACTTCAAACCTAGTAAACAAAAGAAGTACAGTATCTTGCAACCTAACAGACTTGGAGCTTCCTACATAATATGCAGAGAACGCATGGAGCAAGAAGTACTGGCACCAGCTATCGTGCTGCCCCAGTCCTTCAAATGAAATCTGAAAGGAGATTATTATAATGCTTTGTTTTTGATCTTTTCAGCCTTTGTGCTTTGAAGACTGTCAATAACATTATTATTATTCACTAGGATTGCATTTGTGAGATAGACACTTCTATTTTTCAAGCACGGAGTTTATTCTGTCACTGAGCATCACCTTTAAGAACCAAGCAGTAAACTGGCATTTGTGGTCCTGTGGGTTTTTTGTTGGGAGGAAAAATCACTGCTGGAGGGAGGTGCAGGAACGAGTGAGCTGCCAAATTCGCAGGCAGTTCCAGGGATGTTCTGTGCCTGAGTGGGCAGGGGAAGGAGGACCTGATTGCTGAGCCAAGTTTGGGTGGCATGGCTCCCAGTGAAGAGTGTACTAGGATGGAAAGCAGTGCTTACTGAAGGCAGCAATTCTTCAGCAGACAGACAGTTCAGGATCCAGCTCTGACTTTAAATAAACCGCGTTTGGCTCAGCCTGGGATGCAACTGTGTCAATGAACAAAGTAGAGTCCCCCCGTGGACAGGTTCCTTAGTTCTCTTCCCAGATAAGACTGCACCCAAAAGTCTCCCTCCTTTTCTCTCAGCATGTTTCAGAGCTGCTTTTGATATTTTGACTGTCTTTTCTTTTGAAAGACTTCCTACAGTTTTCCTTTTTTCTCTCACTTCTATGTCCTGATCATGTTGAAGATTTATGTTATTTTCTGGCTCCATTCTTTAAGGCTTGTCACCACTCTCCTTCTGCTAGTTACAATGCCCTCAAATCTACAAGTTTCCTAACCTATGCCAATAAAGGTGACACACTTTAGCTGGAGCAATTTAAACAGGAGGTCTTTGATAAGAATCCAACCACACTGAGGTAGAGAGGGTAACAAGTCCATTTGCAAGAAAGGCAAAAGTCTGAAGGGCTACCAGCAGAGATCTGCCAGTTCTCCTAGTGACTGATCACTTTGCTTTGCTCTGTGTTGTCTATCAGTCCTTGGGGAAAGCACTCAAGGCTGGGTTCTGTTAAAGTCTTGACACCTATTGGCACATATTAGAGCCTGGATTTTTTTCTTCTTTTAATAAAGATGCTTATTTGTATATCCCTATGCCCCTGACCTCTCTGAGCCTCCCCACTCAAAACAAACTCAGCAACCCACAATCTTTTTGTGTGGGCTGCTGAACAGTTGGTGAAACTCTTGGCCTGTTTCACCCAAATGTATTCCTTTTCTTTCCTGTTTATCGTATGTAATAAAATACGGATGTAGGTACTTCAAAGAGCAACCAGAATGATTGTAAAAACACAGATTCAGCAACAGAATTTAGGGTATGTGGACCAGATACAATACAGCATGAGTTTTTCACCTGATAGAGCTATACACTATATCATTATACTATATGTTTATTACATTTATTTAAAGTATTCTTTCCACAGTATGGACATATGATTTCAAAATAAAACTGGCAACTTTGCTGACCAGAACAGTCCACCTCTTTTAGTTCAGGAAGAAAGGAATGCAAAAATAAGAAAGGAAAAAACTCCTTTTTTTTTCAATTAGATCCAGTTATTGATAATCAAAGGTGGCCTGGAGATCCTACTGACAAGTTAGCAATAACCTATATGAGGACTGAAAATTTTATTGTATTACAATGGGTTTGTGTGGCAAGGTTTTGGTAGCAGCGAGGCTACAGGGGTGGCTTCTAGGCTAGAAGCTTCCTTTGTGTCCAACAGAGTCAATGCCAGCCAGCTCCAAGATGCACCTACTGCTGGCCAAGGCGGAGCCCATCAGCAATGGTGGTAGCACCTCAGCCTCTTCCTAAAGGACTGAATCCCATGGAAGTGACCCATGCTGGAGCAGCCTGTTCCTGAAGGATGCACCCCATGGAAGGGACCCACACTGGAGCAGTTCATAAGAACTGCAGCCCGTGGTAAGGACTCACATTAGAGCAGTTCATGGAGGAATGTCTCTCGTGGGAGGGATCCCTTGCTAAATCAGAAGAAGAGCATGAAGAGTCCTCCCTGAGGAGGAAAGAGCAGCGGAGACAACATGTGATGAAATGACAGGCATTCCCCATACCCCTGCACTGCTGGAGGGGAGGAAGTAGGGAAAATCAAAAATGAAGTTCAGACTGAGAAGAAGGGAGGGGTGGGGGGAAGCTGTTTTTAAGATCCATGTTTTATTTCTTGTCATCCTACTCTGATTTGATTGGTAATACATGAAACCAATTTCCCCAAGTCAAATCTGTTTGCCCATGATGGTAACTGAGTGAGCTCTTCCTGTCCTTATCTCAACCCACAAGTTTTTTGTTGTATTTTCTCTCCTCTGTCCAGCTGAGGAGGGGAATGATAGACCAACTTTGATGGGCACCTGTGGTCCAGCCAGGGTCAGCCCACTACGCATGCATATACACAGACAAGTATACAAATCTACTACCTCCAATTCAACCAGGCTAAGAAGGAGACAGAGCTTAACAGACAGGCAGAGCCATACTGTTTCTGGAAAATTTCCAATTTATATGTGTCTCTTCAATAATGTGAACTTACCAGGATCCCATGTGTTTTTGCTAGTCAAAACATTGGAAAATATCCAAAATTCAGCTATCTTAAAATAGAATATTATGCATTATATATACCACAACACCTTCAAACCATAAGCACAGCTCCTGACACCTTTCATACAGCCCTCTGTTTCTTTAAGGAAAATCAGCTGGAAATCAAATCCTTTAAAGTGAAAGAATTGTTTTGAATAAGAACTGAAAAGCTAAAGCTCCATCTGCTCTTCATCCACAGTGAAGATGTCTTGCTATATTTTATAGGAATAGGGGCATGTCTTGGCATCAGATACCTGACAATGCATGCACCTCATGTTGAACAGTATGCTATGCTATGATTAACTCTCTGCCTTCCCCTTCTACTTGCCTGAAGGATGGAAACCACAGATCAAAAGCATTAAGGAGCATGGAGTAGATGGATGGGAATGAAAAGATTGGTAGAGCCTTTAGACACCGTTTGCTCCTTTCTTATGCTGTGCATTTTTTTCTTAATTGGAACAAAGACATAATATGCATATTATACACTAAATACTAAATATTTTATGACAGTTTTGAGCACTAAGAATATTTTTGATCTCTGAACAGAAAATCCTTAATTGCTTGAGACTGTAATTAGGTAAGCTCCTTTTTAAATGCTTACTTAATTTTCATCTTAACCAATCACTTAAGTCACCTGGAGTTTAAGTGCTTTACTGAATCAAGATCTGAAAACTTCATTAGCTGAAAGAGCTGAGTTCTTACTCAGCCAAGTACCTAGACTCAAATATTCACTGAAGATAGATTTCCAAACCTGAAGGAAATCTGGGGACTTTTTTGACATTTGACACATGCTAAAATAGACTTGGAGTTATAGAATGATATCAATAAATATTCAATACATCAGTAAATAAGGTTGATGATTCCTCTGATTTCACCTCCTTCATTTCCACTATTATGTTGCCTTTCCAGCAGCATAAGTCTAGGGTTGGAACTAGATGATCTTAAGGTCCTTTCCAATCCTAAACATTCTATGATTCTATGATACTATGATTATAGTTTCCTTCACTGGAGTTATTTCTGATATATGTATTTACAAGTGAGAGGCTTGAGGTCCCTCACATTGGCTTGGCCAACATCTGAATTTATTTTGAAACAAAGCCAAAGTAGCCTTGCTTTGGTACTGTACATTTCTTTATTTCAGCTACCTAAGGTTTTTTAATTCATCCTTAGAAAACACTTGCCACCCCTCTCGCCTACCAGAAGGCCATGAGAATCTACTTTGAGTCATGAAGCTTTCTTCTTAATTGACAAAAAAAACATTATAAGGTAGAAAGTTTTAACATCAGGCTGGTTCAATTAGACTCCTAGTTTGTTCAAGTTAAAAGTATATTTTAAGAGATTATTTCTGTGGTAAGTGCCATATCTTCTTGAACGCAGGAAAAAACCTGATACACCCCTGTGCAGGGGCTATTGCTTGTCAGTTCTTAAAAAGGAAAAAAAAAACTCACAGCAGACTAAGTCTCCTTATTTTGTTAAAATGCTGCAAAATCTAATTCACTAAAGGTTTGTGAAAGAAGTGGCTGTGCTATCTTACATCTTGCAGGAACGCATTGACATATCAACTAAGAGGAAATAGCAACCTGACTTAGAAGCACTAACTCCCCCACACTTTCCCTCCCTTTCCCTTCTCTTCCCATTCCTATTTTAACAGACAGAATGTGTTAAAACTGCCTTGTCTCGCATAGCTAGCAAGTGGGGTTCCCATTCTTAGAACACAACAGATAAATTTTCTGCATACACTGTTCGGAACTTGGATTACTTCTTACTGGTGTAAATCTCTGTATCAAATGCAGAGTAATACTGGTAAACATCTGTTTCAAAGAACTCTGCTGCTACAGAGTTGACTATAGTCTTCGCCTTTGTCCTCTACCTTTTAGATTTTACTCTTTCCACAGACCATAGATTGAGTATCTATAAGTAGATGGGATAACAGCTTTCTCTGCTCCTGCTCTGAGCTGCTGGCTGTGGGATGCCTCTGATCTTGAAGTCACTTGGCAACAGTGGCTGAGTTAATAAGCTTTGCTGAGATCCTGGACATTTTAGTTTAAGATTTGAGGATAGGTCCTAATGTGTAAAAGTTCCAATAGATACTGATATATAACACATGCAACTGTCATGTTTGTGTTAAATTTTTATGAAGTATGCCTACTTACACCAGTGGTGATTCTCATACAGGCTTTCCTAGACAGTTTGGGAGTTCCAGCTTCATTGCCTTGATGTACTCCAGGCTAAATTGCTCACAAAAAGACACAGCCACAAGGCTACTCCTTCCACTCAGGAATCATGGATTCATATCTTCATGATCTCTTCTGTCACCTCACAAATGATGTTAATTCAAATGTTAAGTTTTCTGTTTTTTCACTGAAGTGGTAAATGCTCTATCCCTGGCAGTGTTCAAGGCCCGGCTGGAGAGAGCCTTGGGCAACATTAGCTAGTGTGAGACATCTCTGCTTATGGCAGGAGGTTTGAACTAGATGATCTTAAGGTCCTTTCCAACCCAAACCATTCCGCGATTCTCTGATTCTATGGTACAGTCACTGGAATAGTTGCAGACTAGTTGTAGCTGGAATCTACAGACTGAAACAAGTTCTTTATACAACCAGTGTAGTCTGCCAATTGCTTATGATATAAATTTCACTATTTGAAACAGTCTTCATGACTACATATTGTATTTGAATAAATACTGGGACAGATTGATGTGATTAAGAATACATTAATAAAGCATCATTCATTTAATTTGCTAGCGCTTTGTTAGTTCTTAGTCTAAATATTGGCTTATCTCTCTGCAACAGTATTTAAGCAAGTGTATTTTGCCCTTAACACCCAAAGTATTCAAAGTTCATTTGCCTTTAACTAAAAACAAACAAACAAACAAAGATTATTGCATTTTCTTTGTTGACTCATCTTAAAATAATTTCCAGCTCCATTGTCTGAACAGAACAGGAAAAAACTACCACTACAAAGCCAGGCGTCTGTCCTTGGAAGGTAGCACAAAAGAGAAGCATTCTTGTTGTGATCGAATTTTGTGCATGTTGCAGTTCCCTTAACAAGGTTAACCTCACACTGGCATGCTTAACCATAGTGAAAGGAATAATTTCGGATGTTTTCTGGTTTATTGTTGGTTCATAGTTTATGTGAAAAGGCTGCCCTCTTCTGACAACTTTTTCATTTCTTCTAAAAACCACATTTTTCTCATCTCTATTTATAGTTTGTCCTTTGTTTCTCTGTATGAGGTTTTTGTAGGATCATTATGCCCTTTCCTTACACCTTTACTCAGAATAATATAAGAAAGATAAGTATGAGAAAGTTAAACACACTATACAATTAGTATGTAAACTGTATGAAGCTGATAAACATGATAAAAATCACCACCTCCCCATTATTCAAACAGTCAAGCAAGTGGATGTCTGCTATTCTGAGATATGGCATAAAATTAATAGCCAAAGGTATCACACTTCCACTTTTTTGACAGGTGTCATCCTCCTGTTTTTTGGATACACCCATTGTATGGATACCTTTATCCACAGCATTTTGGCAGTATCTGTGTAAGCCTTTTAAACTGAATCAGGACTATCCTGACTCATCACATCCTAGTTCGCATTGCAGAGCAGTCTCAGAGCATGCAGAGAGTAGGCTGCTTACAAATGAAATTAAATTGAAAGATGCTTTCCCAGAACACACCTAATACACTCTGATAAGTACTGGGAAGTCAGTCAGTGGTACTAGAACAGTGCTTGTCTGAGTACTAGCGCTAGAGCATATGATGAGCAATCAAGCCTCACATCAACAGTGAAGATTACCAATCCTCTCCTCATAGGCAATGCCACTTGATGTCTACAGCTATTGTCTCCAGCTGCACTGAAGTCATAGAAGGTCAGGGACCTAAGAGCTGAGCTTATCTAAAGCTACCACTTTACTTTAGAGGTCATAAAGCTCGTGATCAGTGTGTCTCTCCTACACACCTGCAGTGCACAGATGGATGCGAGGGCTGAAAAACTGGATTTTAATGCCACAGTGCAGAGCCCCTTTGACAGCTGCAGTAAATCCAGAGCTCTGTGTCAGTAGGTATACAGGCTGCTGCTTCATCTTGTGAGGAAGGACAGACAGTTCAGTTGAAATTGAGAACAACTGAAAACACACCTTAAGAGTTATCCCTTTTTACCCTCACCATTTAATGTAAAGAATTCCTTAGCAGTCCCTGAAGCAAGGCCTGTCACCCAAGAGTCCCTCTTCTATTGAGTGCTCCCTTTGCTGGGCTCACCTGTGTTTTTTCTGTCCTAGTCAACGTTAGTCACATTTGCATGTCAGCACACCCTCAAGAGGAGGGACAAAAGTGGCCCAGCCCAGGATGGCTTACAGCATGGTGGCACTACCTCTCCCTTGGGAATTCATAGATGTAGACCTAAATCTTCTTTATGCCATGGACAAGTAACTTGTACCCCAAACAGGGTATCTTAACCACCAAGCGTGTCTGCAAGGGAGCAGTAGCATAATATTTTCCTCATGATTTTTTAACAGAAGGAAGATTCTGTGTCAACTTTTTTTGTATGGAGCTCAGTTCAAAACATTAGATGTGCACCAGGCATGCTCATCAGACTGGAAGGGGGAGGTGTAGGCATGCTTAGGCTTGAGCTATTGATTAGCTAGAAGACAGTGTCAAACTGTTCCGCGCTAAGGCTGGTACACACATGTGGATATGCCCAGCAGAAATCTTGGAAACTTCGAAGTGAAAAAATAACTTGAGGTACTCACTGAGTGCTGTCAGTGGCAGCTGACAAATGCAGAAAGTGAGTCTGGATTTAGCCTAAATCTTGATTTAGAACCTATTTAGTTCTCCATGTCTGAATCCTTCCTTCCACACTCATACCATCTACACTGTATTGGTCCATTGCTTACCATCCGGACATTAATGTCTTGTATGATTATTAATTACCCTGAAATGCTCCTTTAGAAGTAACCTGTAACTCTATTTACAAAATCCACATAAGAAGAGCAGATGTTTTTACGGGGCTTTCTTTTTCCCAAATTTTTTTCCCGATTTCCTTTCAGCATTGTTACTAAGTTGCTTTCCACTTAGCTGCATATAAATGTAGCCATTAATTCCACCAACATATTTCTGTACTTCACCTTATACAAATAAGTAATGCCGATGTGAAATTAAACCTTATTTGAGGCAGAGATCATAAACCACAGGCTTAACTGTATATAGCATCACTGAAATCAATAAAGCCATCCCAAATTAAACTAGCAAATGGTCTTGTTCTACATATCTTTAATCTAGACCACTTCAACCTATTGTGAATTGAGTGATGTAGTAAATATCTTCCGTATTATATATTGGTTTTCATCTAAGTAAGCTACTGCTCACTCCAGTGACCACTACTGCTTACTGAGTTTCTTCACGTAACCTCATTGTCATTTCATTTGAAATAGTATAAGAAAAGATGAATTTATCAAATGCTAACCAGGTCTAACACAAACACAAGAAAAAACAGCTTATATTAGTTTTATAAACCTGTCACTGAACAATTTCATTTCCCTGTGACTAAATGCTGAATATAAATGTCGCATTAGCTCTCCCAGGCTTGTTGCATTTGATAGAAAAACTTTGAGTTCATCACTACAAGTATATAATAATGAGATCCCTTTGGTATTATGATTATATACTAGTTAATTACAGAGTCTCCATTTACTCATGGGATATATCTTTCTTCCTGTGTACAAAGATTGTTCATTAAGGTTAAACACACAATAGATACAAGCAAACTTCTACAACAACATTAACACAATTTATCATTACAAATTTGGAAGTGTTTCTTGACTGGACAATTTTACAGGTGAGCAAATCAAAGCACAGTAGTATCACCAAGCTACCCAGCAGGCCAGTGCTTATTGCCGAATATTAAACCAGGAGAAAATTGGAGCATTTGGGGTAGTTGTATAAAGCAAATATTTAATTCCAAGTCAAAGGAGTCTGAAATGACCTATTTCTCCATTTTAGATTTTCTCAATGGAAATTGATTTGGAGCTTTCATCTCATTCTGAATTTTCCCAGTGAAAACAAATGTACAAATTTTTGTAGTAAAATGAAGAATGTTAGTGGACATTTGGTACTTTGACAGAGAATGCAAAACAACCCTGCAATGAGTCCAACCTCTCTTCAGCTCTGATGCAGAGCTACGCTGCACTGGAACCACTGTCACCACTTGCTTCAAAACAGGGAACTCCCTGGAAGATTTTAATTTTCTGCCTGACTGTGGCATCCTCTGCTGAGCAGGAAGGAGCTGATAAATTCAGTACGAAGCAGCATGTGGCAGTGAGCCATAAAAAGCACTGCATTTCTGAACAATTACAGTACATTTTTGCTGGTGCTGGGAGACGCAAGGCTACAGTCCAAGTGTTCAGCCACTTGAGAAGTGCAATTATGTGCTGGAAATGCACTGCCTGGAACAATCCTTCTTATGAAATGAAAATGACCAACTAAAATGGGGGGGGGGGGGGGTTTCTTTCCATATCATGTTGTTTATTGTAACATCCTTATCAACCCTGCTGCTTCTTTCCTTTTTACCCAAAGTTTATTCAAATCAAGGCAACAAATCACTATTCCTGTCTTACCCTTTTTATGTTTAAAATGCGTGAAAATATTATCATTACCTTTATACTGTGCCACACTGTCAGTCATGTTGGCATGCCTCCTTGTACCTTTTCAACATCACCTTACCTCACATTTATTCAATGCATTTGTAACAGAAAAATTCTGGGAAGGTATCTCAGTCCTCAGTCCTGCCCATTTTCTTGCTTGAGTCTTATGCACTATGTCACAACTGAATACATCACAACTGCTTGTGCAGCCACCATTTTGCCAGTATATTTGTGTGATAGATACAGGATGGAGAGGGTTAGTAGGTCATTGTCTCTGAGTTATGATTACTGCCTTAAAGTATATATTAGCACTGCATTGCCAGAATTTTATCCTAATTTTGGAAGTAAATGGCAAAGGCTGTATCTCATTGTGGCAACGCCAATCCCAGCAAATGCTGAAAAGGTGGACTTTTATGCGTCCCTATCCTTAAACAGAGTAAGCTGTTGAAAATCAAGCTCATATGGGTGAACAATCCACAAAACAGGCGAAAAAATACCCTCATTTGACAGCTACATCAATAATAGCTCTGGTAATAAACAAGCACTCAGTTCCATTACTGGAAACCCTTTATGCTGTCAATTTAGAGCCAATAGAATCTCATTCATTTTTCCAGGTATTAACTGGTAAATGAGTACCTCAAGTAAAATGAAAGTTTATAGTCAAAAATCATACTCATAACTCTGTGTTTTAGTTCTTTGCAGTAGGGCATAAAATCAGCGAAAAAAAGCCCTGAGAATATAAGAGACAAAACAAAAAATAAAAAAATCAAACAGCATATAAAACCACAAAACTTCAGAGAAGTTTCAGAAAAGAGCATTAAAGGGAAAGTTAAGAGGCCATTTGATACATTTCTCTGCCTGAACTTGATATATTTCTCACCCATTGAAAGATTCTAGTTCAAGACATTTAAAATTTACTCTCAGGTCTCTACATTTTTTTAAAGTGGTACAAGAAACAGGCATTTGGAGCCTAAGTGAGGAAAGAAAGGAGGCTCAGAGACCTGTAAAGAGGAAACTGGGATTGATGAGATCAAAGCTTGATAAAAATCTGCAGAAAGAAAACAAGCAGAAAACCAGCAGTTTAAAAGACTGAAAAACAAAAAGGGAGAATAAATCCCACCCCTCCATACACATGTATACAAGCAGACAAAAATGCCTTATACTGTGTGCCTCCTAATGACTCCCTCAGAGGAAAAGAACAAAGAGCTACATAATAAAATGATAAAACCAAGTAAGACACCACCAGAGAAAACATATGGCAATGTAATCATTATTTGCATAGAATAAATAATTCTCTTTTTTCAATAGTCAGTCCATGAGCCAGTCTGTCTGCAGTTCTGTATTTTTTTTTGCTGTGTCTAGGATATAAAAGCATGTGCAATGGCTGGTTCAAAGCTTTGCACAATACTGACCAGCATGGTGGAGCTGCCTCTTGCAACAAAAAGGGGAAGTTACAACTTGCTTTCCCTTCCTTAGGACACTATCAGCTTCCATCTTCCTTTTAACACAGCTGTTGACTTCCAATAAAACTTAAATTTCATAGGTTTTGGACATCCCACTCCACTGACATTCAGACAAAATTTGTTAACAGGTGTAAGCAAGTATTGCTGTCAAAAGCAGGGACGGCAGCAGCATAGGAAAGAAAGGAGAAAGATAATGTGCATAGGATGCATTTACACAAGAAATCCAGGTTAAACACATAAGATGAAAAATACAAGCATCTGTTCTTCAATCAGTAGCACCAGGAAATGCAATACAGCATTGGAAAACCTTTTTTTTCTTTAACTGGAGGAGGATATCTTTATGTAGGGCTTATTCTTGTTCACATGCCAATAGGTGAAAGCTGTCATCAATCTCAACTTGAGCAGCAGCTATAATTCCAGAAGGCCCAAATGGAAATTGAATGAAAATGCTTTTATTTAATCTTTACGTTCATCTTTTCAGAATAGACTTTTAGAATTACTTCATATCTGAAACATTGCTCCCCTGTCCATAGCTTTGATACAAAATAATCTCAATGGTTGCAATGATACTCATCTACGATAAGCATAAAGGTCATATAATTAATTTAAATAGAAAAATTACATATGTGCTCACAAATCTTATTGCTCCAGTTCTGAGACAGACATTATATAATAAGGAATTGTGAATTCATTTATCCAACCAGCACAACACAACAAAACCGTTGTGTATTAGATCTGTAGATCACATGTACAGTATATTAAATTCACTTTGTAGACAGATAATTATGTTTCCATATAAAAGCCATTACAAATAGTAAATAATTAAATATATGTATGAATTGACGAATAATGTGCCAGGATCATATGGATAATTCATATGTTAGCTTCACTGCTAACAAATAGTAATAAATAGACCACTGCACATTCTCCACCACAATACATTTACTTTATTCAAATTTCCCAAATACATAGATACCTGAACTTTTAAATTCATTTCACCCTTAGGTACACAAAGCAAGTAATGCATATTACCAGGTAGACCCTGAAAATAAATCTAGCTTATATCATTTCCTCTCTCATTGCAGTCCATACCCTGAGGAAGAATCAAAATGTCACTGCTGCAAGAGAAATTAGGTTAGTAGAAGCTCTCTTCATGCAGCCTTCTCTGGGCAAGGGATAGGTTTGAAGGTCAATTCAGTGTTCTCCATCAGTACAAAATCATACCTGCACAGCTGCAGCCTACAAAAAGTAGAAAAAAAAGTGCATACAACAGAAGTTAACACTAATATAAAAGTATTTCAGTATTTGACATATTAAATCTACAATATTTACCAGCTCTTAGAGACAGTACTCAGGACAAGAAGAAACATCTTCTTGTTTAAGTTTACACCCTATTTTACATATCTTTAGAGTAGTTTTGCCACACTGAACAACAACCAGGACATTAGCTGGATGGTGTGAAGTGGCATGAGTAAGAAGTGTATTACATTAGTCTGAAGCATGGAGATGCAATATCTCACCATTAAAGCTATTAATCTGCATTCAAATTAATTCTTCAGAACCATGGTCCAAGAACAGCCAAATTTTTGTTAACACTGGACCTGAATAATTTATTTTGAGTTCCCTAGGTATTGAAGTTTCTCTGCTTTCATTCCACAGTGGAAAGTAGAAAACCACATCATATAACTTATCCAGTTGCAACAACAGCAAGTGTAAGAAAGTTTAATGCGAGAGAATAATTTGCCGTCTAAACACCCAGAAAACTCAGAATGCATAATACTACACGAGCACATACAGAGGGAGTCGCACACACAGAATCTTACTTTTCAAGTCAACATAGGTGCTCTGTCTTTTAGGGCAGAGGTAGGTCACAGCTCTGCCCTTCATGTGCTACTATAGATAGTGAGAGCTGGTTTGACCAGGCTAATGACTAGCATACCCTCTGATGGCACATCTAACGGTGTACTAGCTATGATACTTATTTTATTTAAAATTATCATCCATATTGCTCTGAACACACAATAAGGTTATAGAACATAATCCGCCTCGGACTGGTATGTAGTGTACAGTGAAACAGGAAAAGGACAAAGCCTGAGAAACAGCATCCTGCCAAACCTTTCTGTTGATGCCCATTAGTGTGAGATTTCCAACAAGTCAAGTCTCTACCTGTCCGTATGTGAAAGGACTGTCAGATTTCTATATATGAATTTAAAACTTTGTAAGGTCCCTACAAAGCTAAGACTAGATTTTATGACTAAAAAGATCAAGACAAATTCTGGCATCCTGTATAATGCAAAGCATAGAATTTCATCTAGTCCTTCATCCACAATTTGTTTTGATTTTAATTCAATGGTTTACTATTATATTATTATTTTTGTACAGGGAGAAAAAAAGATATGAAAAGCACAGAAACTGCTAACATTTTAACAGTCCTTGTAAAAGACTGTGAAAGAATTCACAAGGCAAATTTTCAGCTATAACAATGTAAGATTATTATATGCAACCATTTCCTGAGTTGACTTTCAACATCTCACATAAAAATGTGATGCTGTATTTTAGCACATTTGCAACACAGCAGCACAATGTGCTAACGTACCCAGCACTCCCACAGCAGTCATCACCTGGGAAGGGCTTTATCTAACCACAGGGGACATAGTACTTAGACAAGCCATAATGATGAATACCAGAAATAAAAACATATGGTTTTCAACATATTCTATCTTATTTGAAGTGCAATTCATCTAAGCTTGTGATTACTGAGTACCAGGAATGCCTTACGGGAGAGTAGTCCTGAGCGAGGAGCAAGTTTTCCAGTTTACTGACAAGGAGCAAAACACAGGTTTTGTTACATGAGGTTTCCACTTTCCCTAAGCCCATGTGGCTTACCTGCTGCCTATTAAAAAGCAAGGGCATGCCACACTCTCGTGTTCAGTAAAGGTATTAGTTAGGTCTTCTTTTTTATTATTCCTGTTCTTGTTTTCGTTAAAGAAACCCAAAGGTGGCTGGACAAAGTGTCTTTAAGACCTTCATTTTCTCCATCAATTGAGCGTTAAGTGACTGACAGGTTCAAAAGCATTTTGGGACAACTGACACCTGGACATGTAAAAGTTAGGAAAACTCCCTGGCTTTACGAGCAAGCAGAAAGGATTTATCTCAGAGACCAGAAGAAGAATCTAAAAATTATATGTACCTTTTAGCATTCTCACATTCACATACCATCTGTGCAAATAATGGACCATCCCAGCAGGCAATTGGTTGGTGATATTCCTCAAACTCCCGCTGTCTGCTATTAACCCAGATCTGGGGAGCCTGAGATTTCTATTGTCTTTTATCCCTGCACCAGTCCCCTGGATTTACCTACTACTTTATTATGTGGATAATTTAAATAATTTTAATGCAGTTTCTAGGTGATTATCCTGTATTCAAGTAATTGTTGTAATTACATGTAACCGAATAAGGTAAATATAGGTAGTTATAATTACAATGAGCAATTATGTAATTATACGAACCAATAGTGTTGTAACATCTGCATTTAAATTACCTTCACAAGCTGATTCAAAACAATATTTTCCATTGCCATCTGAAAGTATCTAATATGCTTATATGGCAGCCATCTGTTCAGGCCCCATATGAAGGATTTTAATGGCTCCTACTTTAAAGCAAATCAAGTGCATCCTACTTTAAAACTAACAAGAGTCAGAGTAACAGGAATGGAAACTCAAAACTATAAGGGCTGCTGGCTGAAGATCTTCCGTATCTGCTAGGTCATTAACTGAAACAGTCCTGAATGCTGATAGGGTTGCATGAAATGTATCTTCTGATTTACCATCAGGTTAAGAGAAAAAATCGCAATATGATTTACAGCTTTTATCATCTCTCATTACCACCTGCTTTTCAATAAAATCATGACACTTCACCTGATAGCTTGCTACTTATGGTCTTCAACATGTTAATGAGTATTCATTCTGGGGTACTATTTTGATTACCTAGTGTTCTGTTTCTTCCTAAGTCTCTCCCACCTATATTCCCCTCTTTTCTAGTAAATACAAAATAGTAGATTAATTTAACAAGGTTGCATAATGTTTACAAAGGATTATACCCAATTCCTACTAGACTATTATCATATACCAAATCAGAAAGCCATAAATGTTATTTCTCAAGTTAACAAAATATACTGGTTTTAAAATTACGCATATTGCAATATTATTCCCACTCATTACTTATTTGATAACCACTACTGGGCTTTATTTTAAATTCTGACTTTGTTGAATCTGCCATTCATATGAAGCAAATAGACGTAATGATTCTAATATAACATACTCTTGATACTCCTGGATATTTCCTATGTATTCCATCTAATACATTATTTTCACAAGATGCAAACATTAAATGTAATTGGTAGTGCTATGGTACAAGTAACTCTGGAGATTTAAAATAATGAACATATGGCAATACTGCTGAAATATTTAAAAGCAGATATAATTAATAAAAGCTTATTAATGACACAATTATAAAAAAATGCAGATTATTTCATTTTTAGTGTAGGTAAGCACAAGTTCTGGTCTTGGAAGGTCTTTACCTTCAGCAACAAGACCAAAAACCTATTTCAGAAACACAAGTAGCTGAAGTGCTCCATTTCATGTGTGGAAAGCTGTATATAAACACATGATTAAGATCAAAAAAGTTCTTAATAAAATTTATCTTCTGGAAGAGAATTTAACCATGCAGGCATAAGTCAGGCTGATCTACATAAGTGGTCCTTGTAAACACATTGTGACCAGACAGCAGCAGCAGCCTCCTGTAACAAGCAACATGCGTGACATCTACATGTACAAGTGTGCTGTGCAATAAATGCTGATGTACAGAGCAGCTCTTCCACATGATAAATTTGATCCTAGTAGGATAAGAAGGATATTCATGCATCTAGGAATATGTGATTAAAAAAGTCAATAAAGGGAAATACACATCTGAGGAAACATCCTGAGCAGTTTAGTTGATACACAATTTTGATACGTGACAAACACTTACCTTTCTGGATTATTGAGAGACTTCAGCCTCATCTGGAGAACTCTAAGCTTGTGTTTTGGTCCTATTACAGTCTTCGTAGAAAAGGTCAAGGACACTTTTGATATTTTGTCAAGGTCTTGGTAAAATCCAGTTAGTATTTTGACTCTTTTATATTGCTGAAATGTTGAAGCTTCACTAAAGAAAAATGATATTTTGAATCGGAGTGTGTTAGATGAGTAATATTCATTGTTACTAAGAATTTATTATTAAGTTCAGAAATCTTTTGAGATGTATCGACTTTGAGCATTCAGAACAAGGACACGTAGAACTGGATTCAAACCAGCACCATGTAAGGACCTGTGGTAATTCATAAATGGACCATTTCAGTGTGAGAACCATTGCCTCTGACAGTAAGCAATATCCAGAAAAGAGCTGTAGAAAAGTCTTAACAATCTCACGATACTTTTTGACTTACAACTTAACAAGTTAAAGGTTTAGGAAACTTAGAAAATTAGTCCTATAAAGTGATTAAAAAGATTCAGTGACAAATAACAACATACCTATTCATCTCTGATTCCACTGCGTTTCCAGCATAGTCAGTTAATTTAACTTTAATGAAACCTCTCCTAATGCTTTTATTCCAGGTAGTAATATCCAGTAAGTAGTTATACACTGTAAAAAGAAATAGGAAATAATAAGATTCAAGGAATGACCTTAACAGGATACAGTTGCTATTATTGCCCTGTTGAAAGTATTCATTAGTTGATGATAGGAATAGTGATTCTTTACTTCAAAATGTATTTTGCTGCTAGAAGTATGAATAAGGAGACAGACCTATAGGCCTATGCAGCCTTGAGAGTATGTAGGGGCAAAGTCCAAGCAGACAGGAGCAGGGAAAAACAGTGGTAGCAGATTTGGGTTGAGCTGAAAGAACACTAGGAATAGGAGTTGATTTATATAAAATCCATCACATCTTTGCCAGCCTCTCCTTGGCCCTTTGGAAGAAACTGTGATGTAGGTAAGCATGATCAACAGTATAAAAAGAGGTATTCAGTCCCTGGTCACAAAACTTGCCAACACAATGGAAAAAGCTAATGGGAAAACTTAATTTCACTTGAATTCTCCATAAGCCTATCTCCATACCCCAAATCAAAGAACCTTAAACACAGCCGATTAGAAAAGTGTGCTAACATTTGCCTGTGATAGTAAAGTCTGCTAATAAAAGAAATCGAATGAAAATCTAAACTGGACCTCTACATGGATATTTAGATACCTAAACTGATGCAGCTAAAGCCCATGCCATGATAATTCATTCCCACAGAGTATAATCCTGAAGCTAAATTTTCCCTCCACCGTTTTACGTCGAGGAAGAAATGGATTTAAAAGCTGGACTAGCTTTAGCCGACTGTGTGGTGCTCTCCTTCTGGGGTGGAACTTAGAGGTGTCTCTTTGTTGTCCCCCACCCAGAGCAATCTCCCATTTTTTGCCCTTTGAAAATGGCAGCAATGATCCAGTCTAAGCAGGTTGTTTCAGTCCAGCTTTTTCCCTATCACTTAATTCTCATTTTCTGGCTTCCTTCTTCCTCTTGGCAGTCCATCCCATTGCTTTTAATGTTTTCATTATTACTTACTCTTCTGCCACAATCATTCTTCTTCCACCAGTCTGCAAACTGACACTTAGCTCATGGTTTATTGCACCATTTTACACACTAGCTAACAATAACTTTCTACTCTTAACATGCTTTCACTCTAGATCAGCTAACAAATAACAGCTATCGCTAACAAATAACAGCTGTTTCATAATGAGTTAATTATGTATGTATTCAGTCACTCACTGCAGAATGGGTCTTGGTCCGTGGTATCAAAATAAGCTTTTGTTGGTGAACTGTTTGGGATTAGCAGTTTTTTCCATCTATCAGCATAATAACCTGAAATCCAAAGTTTAAATATTTAATTTCAGACATTCAGCGGAATTATGATACACACATAATTGCACAAAAGGATTTCACCCAAAGTGACAGATTTGTCTTTCACTTTCTTAAATATTCTCTGACAAAGTAAATTGACTTGGAAAATACAGGAATCCCCTGAGTATAATAGGATTTGGTATGCAAGAATTTAATTCTTCTAATATTTTGGTATCACTAAAATTATCATAATAGTTGGAATCTATTTAGTCTAGAGTACTAACTCAAAAAAATAGTGATTGTAAACTCCACCAGAGGTAACAAAAACAAACCCCCAAAAGTACCCCACATATTTGCAGAGAACAGATAGAGAACAGCTTCACATTAGGTAAAACTTTCTTTCTTTTTTGAATCATTAAAGTAAATATTTTTAAACCCTTTAGTCTATAACTGTGATTATTCTTTAATAAGATGTTAGGTAGTCTGTAAGCCTCCTTACTTTATGAATATAATGTAGAAAGAACTTTTGGGTTACACAATTCTCTGCTTATTTTCTTTGGGGCTTAATAACAGTCCTTGTTTTTAAAATGGCTGATCTTATTCTTTCCCTCTTAATTTCATTACCTAGACTGAACAATGAGGGCTAGTTCCAGGCTGCAGAGCTGCTACTGCAAGGCAGCAAGCAGGAAAGCTTGCAGAAGGACTAAAACATAGGTGACACCTGAGTGTTCAAATATTTCTCCCTCTGTAGCTTGGCCAGTTGTAAGTGCATTAGGCATGGCTAATAACCATGCTAGGGTAGTCTTGGAATCTTTCTGTCCTACTATAAGGTCCCATTACAGTTGTGCTTTATTATAAAATATCATACAGATCTATCTGTCTATGTTTTTTCTTCAAACCTGACCTAACTCATACAGGTGTACATCCTAAGAAAAGGATGTAAAAAACACAAGGTATGTATCAAAAGTTAACTTCTTACTTTAAAAATTAATTCATAAGAAAACTGCCAACTAGGAAATGCTCACACTATTGTATCTCTCTTCAAACTGTCCCCAGATCCTCTCTAAAAGCAATAAAATTCCAAAAGACTAAAAACCCCTCCAAATAAAAGCTTGATTCCAAAAGAAGAGCCAGAGAAATCATGAAGGCGCTATAAATATTATTACTCTTCAATAAAATCCACAGGTACTCTAGGGATGGTAACACGCCGTGAAAGCCTGTGAAAGTGATGAGCTAGTAAGCAGCAGTCTCTCTGTAGAAAGGAAATACATTGTGAACCCATTTCAGACTAGAAAGTATAATGATCAAGATTAGGAACACTCTGCACCTGTGTCTAGCAGAGATAACCGTAAAGCAGACAAAGCCATAAACTTTAAACTACTTTAAACAGTACGCAGCTTTGCATGTGATCAGTCTCTATGGATCCCTTAACACGATACTACAGATCTCTGGAGTGGCTCCAGAAAGAACTAGGTTGTATTTCCTGGAAACTCTCACCCAGCCTAGAGCAGATTTCACACTAACCCAGTATTGGACAGGACATCGGCTGGAAAGCTTCACAATCAACACATTTTCCTCTCTTGTAATCAAAGTAAGAGTCACAAGGATATGTTATTATGTCGCATCTTCTTTTCAAAGATGATAAGAAGAGAAAGACGGATCTTTGATGGTCACACTTAAAATACTGAAGTCCTTCAGGAAAGAAAAAATGAAATAGACAATATGTAATCTTTTTTTCATAAACCAAAAGGTTTTTCAGAGTAATCCCATTTACCTGAGTCATTCTTAGCTAGCTCTGCTTTTATTCTTTTGTTAGTTGACCACCAATTGGATGGTCAAACACACACAAGAAAAAATTGAAGATTATTTTGAATATTACACGCGCAGAGAAAAGTCTAAAGGTTTTATATTTAAGAAACAGTCTCCCAAATCATATCAGATTTACAGATTTTTTTTTTGCTAGAAAACATGAGTCTGAGTTAAAATTTGCCTGGCTGCATCCATCGCAGAACATTTTGGTGGAAAAATTATTGTGAGGAATACTTCAGAAATTCTCTCTTGGCTGTTTTGGGAGGGTAATAAATTCCTTCCTCTCCTAGCAGAACAAACTATGAGAACTGTACAGATGAAGATGATTCTGAGTCTTAAGGAATTCCCCCACACTCACAGACATACAAGTGGAAGCCCTATGCTTTTGCAGCAGCTCTAACTTGTATCATCACTATGCTGGTTAGTGGCACTGCAATAGAAACATAGACATATGTAAACATATGCAAAAAGAGTGAAAGAAACCAACAATGGGCAGCAGCCCTGCTTAAGATTTTGGGGGCTGAAATAAGCAAAATTCTGCAGCAAAAGATCACGTCATAAAACTCTTTTCATCCTAGAGCCTGCAGGACCTGTGAAACCCTAGTTCATCATTGCCAATGAGGAGGAATCTAAGACACAGTGAAGACACGAAAGCCTTGTCTTCCATGTCATATGCAAGTGATCCCGACCAAACCATTTGGACACAAACATCTTCCCCCATGCCTAGTCATATATGAAATAGAATAATAACGATCACTATATGCTAATTGTGTATATATAATAATATAATTCTATCATGCCAATAATAATGATATGGTGGAATATTTATGCTCATAGGAAAAACCAAAAAAAATATTTCAAATGTATTTGTTATTTCTCATTTGCTGAATGGGGGTGGAAAAGAAAGAATCCAATGGCCTCAGCTCCCATGTTAATGAATAAGTACAGTGTCCATTGAATTCAGTTTAACTTCTTTTGATTTGATCTCAGTCTTTTCTCATTAATTGAACACATTTGTATTTACCGCTGAACACTGTTCGTGGACAACCAGGCTGATCCGTTCCTCCATTTGGATAGAAATCAATGGTTCCTAAAGGTTTCTTGAAACCTAGTGCTAAAGTAAAAACATCAGGAATCAAAATCAGAAGCAGAACTATCCAGTCAATTATTAATCATTACATTCCTTACAAAATAAAATGGAGGTCTTAAAGGAAAATTTTGCAGTCATACTGTTCTTTTGTTCCGTAAATGGAAGCCATGTTATGAGTTAAAATCATAAAACACATTAAAAAAATGGGGTTTTTTTCCTGTTTAAGAAAATTATACACATGTGAAATGCTGTACACAAATGTATAAAAATTTGTGTTAAGATTCCTACTGTCACAAAAGAAAAAGGAAAAAAAAGAAACAACTCTTCAGTGCTGTATCAGACATTATTTCCACAAAGAAAACCATAAAATTCATGTTCTCCCTGGCAAACAAAATTCTTTCCCAATGTAATTTTTGTTACAGTAAGATCTTCTATTTTTTTGCATACAACATTGGATTCTGAGCTGCACTAATAAAAGCAATATATCAAAGCAGAAAAATCTGTATCTGCTCCATAAAAGGAGCCTTAGTCCAATCTTACCTGTCTTCCTTTTTACCACAACTTATCTTTATTCACATAATATGAACATTAAAAAACAGGTTTTTTAAAGATTCATATACAAATTTCTATAGTAAAAAGCTTAATTTTCAATATTATAAAAGAAACTGGTATGAAACTACATAATACTGTGATAAGAGTGGTAGATGTGAAAGGTTTACTTATAATTCTGAGGAAAACATTAAACCAGATTATAGCACGGATGAGCATTTACAATATTCTGTTTTAACCTTACAATAATGTGTTTTGCAATTTTAAGCATTGGATCTGTAGTGTACTAACATGATACAGCTGAGATGGGCTGCCTCAGAAAGGACTAATTCATTGATAATCACATGCTTACAACTGCTATGTTCATACGCACTAGCACAGCAAAAGAACATTAATACTGAACTATTTTAGAAGTGGCAGTATCATACATCAATGCAATAGGCATGCTTCACTCAATGCGCGGACTTGTTCTTTCCATATTTAGAAGGAATATACTATAACAAACAAGACATAAATGACTGGTGTTATTGCTACTTTAGCATTACATTTAATAGACTCATGACTATCTGGTTATCTACATATGCCTTCAGTTAGCTATTGGACATAAAAGTTATTTCAATATTTTCAGGTTCAGCCATCAAGCTTCACTTACTTAATAACCTATCTACTTACGTGAGAACTGAACAAAACAGCTCATCACTGCTGAAGTTACTAGCAAAGCTGAGTTTCAATTTCTTTTGATGAGTAGGCATAATAACATACAGTATGATTTCAAAAGTATAGACATTGTTAGAAAGCAACAGCACAGCAATCTACCTGATAACACAAAATATGTTACTGAAATATCCTTTCTCTTTTGCTTTCCTGCCTTTCCTCAAGTTGAAAGAGGCAAGCTATTACCATTAGTCATTACCATCAGTATCTGAATGGATTACATCAACAAACTGTGCATCAGTTCGATCCAGTCTCCCTTCTGGTGGTTCTCGAGTGAACAAAGGGCCCGCTGGATCAAGACCTAAATAAAAATAACACTAGCATTACAAATCCTGGGGTATTGTTCTACAGATATGTACAAGACCAACATTCTATTATTCTATTTAAGCACTATTCCTTAATGACTCTTCATATTCCTGGGATAGTAATAAAACTAAAACCCAGTACAGTTCTTCTTAAGTTTCCATTCTTCAACTTGCTAAGCAAAGGGAGGGTTCCTAAAACAAGACTGATCAACCCACCTCTTTGAATTTCTCTCTATTCATAACTCATTGTGCTTATCTCCCACTTCCGCAGACGCTGATAAGGCAACAGCATTAGGGATCAAATCCTGAGAAATATAAACACTGCGGATTTTCATTCATTTTAGGGATAGGGAATTATTGTAGTGCAGCCCTGAAGCCTGCTAAATTTCAAGATGGTAATTTCTGTCCTTCACTGAAAAGTGAAATTGTTAGCTGAGGTTTGCTCTGCTCCTATTTTCTTGACAACAAAAGCACAGACAAAGTGAGGAAAAGAAAAACAGTGAACATGGAAAATGAAACTGTCAAGGCAAAACATGTTAATGCACTTCAATGACTCCTAATTATTCTCACTGACTAAAGGACAGGGATATTGTATGACCTTAAATTATCTATATTTGTATTATGATTTAACTTCCAGATTTGCTTTAAGAACTACTTTAGGAAGGTTCTCTCTCAAGCTCAAGATAACCAAGTCCCAGACTACCACAGAGGATCATGGAATGCCAGGAATTTGCATTCATAGTACCCCAGGTGACAAAGGTCATTGGTTTAGTCCACTAACTAGTTTTATACTTTCAAAACCTCCAAACAGTGAGGAAGAAAATAACTTTTTCTTTTTTTTTGTTTTTAAATCTCATTTTCCCGACATTTCCAATAGTTTGGGCCACCGCGTCAACTTGTTTGAAGGAGAAAGTATAAAAATAGTCACATAAGAGGTTATAACCCTTGTGTGTTCAGACTACTCAACCTTTGCCTTTATTTATCCATCTCTGTAATTATAAGAAGGTGGTTGAAATATCTCACGTAATTCCATTTACCCGTGAGCACCTGAGTTCAGAAATTAGATGGATCTACTTATTGCACAGAGAAGACACAGACCTGCTAGCCTAGCATTGTAGTCAAGTCTTCCCTCAACCAGTGATTCGAACAAACTCTAGGGAATTGTGCAAAGCATAACTGAGTACTCTTAACAAATGGAATATAGCTGGAGCCTGTCACGCTCTTAGAAAATGCCCTAATTATCAGATTACTGTACAAAGAGGTGTGGAGTCTCTAATGCCCTTTGTTAAGGCTTGCTTCTGGCTCTTCTTACATTTTTGGAAACAAGTTACTTTAGCACTCTGAAGAGAGGGTTTGGAGCTATAAATCTCAAGGAGAGGTAGCTGCCTCCTTTCAGCCTGAAAACAGCTGCTTTCTTAAATCCTAAGCAGTATCAAGCTCCAACAGTCTCTTCTCCCCTTAGCATCTTTTCTGAGAGTTAGCTTAGTCAGTTTCCTCCTCAACACACTAGCTGCAGTGTGTTCTGCTTACACTCTGGAGCCTCAAGTGCACTCGAGTCAGCACTATGGCTTCTGCCCTAGGAGCCAGCACCTAAAAGTTAAATCTAAACTTCCTGTAGTCCTGAAAGATGTACCCACATTGAGGGTATTCCAGTGCTCACTTTATGCACCTATGCTGGTTTTGGCTGGGGTAGAGTTAACTTTCTCCATAGTAGCTAGTATGGGGCTATGTTTTGGATTGTGCTGAGAACAGTGTTGATAACACAGGGATGTTTTACTTACTGCTGAGCAGTGCTTGCGCAGAGCCAAGCTCTTTTCTGCTCCTCACTCCACTAGCGAGTAGCCTGGGGGTGCACAAGGAGTTGGGACAGGACTCAGCCAGGACAGCTGACCCCAACTGACAAAAGGGATGTTCCAGACTGTATGGTGTCATGCTCAGCATATAGAGCTGGGGGAAGAAGGAGTGATGGCATTTGTCTTTGCAAGTCACTGTTATGCATGATGGAGCCTGCTGTCCTGGAGATGGCTGAACACATGCCTGCCATGGGAAGTGATGAATGAACTCCTTGCTTTGCTTTGCTTGTGTACACATCTTTTGCTTTACCTATTAAACTGTTTTTATCTCAACCCATGAGTTTTCTCACTTTTTCTCTTCTGGTTCTCATCCTCATCCCACTGTGGAGGGAATAAGAGAATGGCTGGCTGGGGTTTGGTTGCTGGCTGGAGTTAAACCACAACAGCACCAATCCTGCAGATGGCAATGCTGATCATGCAACAAGTATGAGGTAATATGTATAGTGTCCATTCACAGGTTTCACACCTCATCTAAGCTCCCCATACAAGGTAGGTCAATGTACTAAAGCCTACACCATGTTCGGATACTTCAAACTGAAACTAAATCCTTGCGCCTGATTCCTGTGGTCTGATCAAGAGCTTTTGAACTTTCCTTCAGAGGGACTGACTTGCTCTGTCAACTGGACATATCATTTAACTTAAGTGGCATTTGGATGTAGCACTCAATTTTCATTTGAGAGATTAGAGGTAAACAGGCTGTGAAATTTCAGCTGCAATTTATGTTCTGAAGGCAGACTTCCTCAATTTTCCGAACTTGTTTCAGGAATACATTTTTCCTCACATATATATAACTAAATAATTCTCATTTGTTGATATTTCAGTGCTAGCATCTATGTGATTTGCAGCTATGACAAAGATAAAAGGTACATTAGAATACATATATCAGGATTAAAAGCCTTACCTGTAATCCTGCCAAGCTTGCCATTATACTTCTGGCCAACAAAACCAGCTATATGAGCCCCAAGGCTAACTCCAATCATATACATAGAGTAAAGAGAAGCTCCATCCACCTATCAGCAAAAAAAAAATCAACCACCAAACAAAGCCATAGCCACACAAAGTGAACAGACATCAGCAGACAGATTTAGTTTTCACTTTCTGTCAGTACCCAAAGTTATTTCTCTAACTTTAGAAACAAATGAAGATTACAAAGTTCTTGTCAATTTGCCATTCTGTACTAGTTAAACAGTTTCACAATTATGAAATTCTTTGACTAGAAACATGTAAAAAGGGAGCTTGCGTGACATTTCTCCCAAAATATGATCCTAGTTAGAAGGGGAGCATGGAAGGGAAGGGGAAGACGTTTATCAGATACAAGAAAGATGAACCAAAACTATGAACTAGGAAAATGTCGTGGTTTAGGCCTGCCACACAGCCCACTCACTGCCCTCCCCCTTCCTCCCTCAGCTCCCGGAGGGATGGGGAAGAGAATTGAAAGAATACAACTCCCACAGGTTGAGATAAGAACAGTCTATTAACTAAAGTATAACACAAACCACTGCTGCTACCAC
>WYDI02007179.1:0-35416 GCA_009867235.2 Psittacus erithacus
GGACACCTCACACTAAACCATGTCACCCAAGGCTCTGTCCAACCTGGCCTTGAACACTGCCAGGGATGGAGCATTTATCATTCGTTTGGGCAACCTGTTCCAGTGCCTCACCAGTTCTCAGTAAAGAACTTCTTCCTTATATCTAACCTGAACTCCCCTGGTTTGAGTTTAAACCCATTACCCTTTGTCCTATCACTACAGTCCCTGATGAAGAGCCCCTCTCTGGCATCCTTGTGGGCCCCCTTCAGACACTGGAAGGCTGCTATGAGGTCTCCACACAGCCTTTTAACCTGGAGAGATTAAACCCTGCAAGTGCAAATCAGCTCAGCCGCCCACCCAGAATGGCTTATTTACAGATCTAAACCAAAACAAACAAAATAACCCCAAACCTCATCCCACCCAAGCTGAAAAAAATCTTTCTACACTCTGTCCACACACTACCAAGGATGGCACCCTCAGCCATTCATCCAGCTGCCAGGGCTGGCTGACCCATGGCAGCCGCACTCACTGCCAGTCTTGGGGGAGGCTTTTCCCAGTGGACACAGTTTGTGTCAGAGGTGATGGGACTTTTCCCATTGGTTTCATCCACGCTGTGGCATCAGCACAAGATCTGCAATGATGGGAACAGTTGCAGGAGGGAGCCAAGTGGTTGAGGTCCAGAGCAACGCTGGCTTGGGGAAACAGAACCAGGAGGCAGAAGTGCAGCTGGTTGCTCAGATGGAGTTGGGCACAACCTTCCTCCCCCTCAATGATTCGATTTTGTGCTTTTAACTCCCCTTCCTCTTTTTTTTTTTTTCCTCAATGGAAAACAAGTACCTAACACATAGTTATTAACCAAAAGGAATGTGATGAATATTACAGCATTTGTATGCCAGCTTTGGTTTCCTGCTGCTTTGTTTGGGTGTCACAGGCTGTGACTATGACAACCACAAGCAGTTACTGGACTGATGTCATTTGTGACATCATGCTTAATGGAAACAAAAAGGAAGAAGAGACACTACCAAAAATAAGAAGAATGGAACAAAACCTGCTTTTGCCTCTTCAAGCACCATCAACTCCTGTTTATGGAGTAATGTCCCAAAGGATCACCACACTGGGGCTGCTGGAGAACCAGGCAGCAGCAACCCTGTCCTTACCAGAGCCTGGACAGTGCTAAGCACTTGGGAAAACTTGCTCTTTTCCCTCCCTTGGCTGCAGGATGAACTAAAGAGTCCACAGTCGCATGGGAGACATCTCACCCCTTCCCGGCTGGGAACCACGGGCATGATCCAAAGCTGAAGCCTGGTTTCCAGGTCTGAGATGAAGGGAGCAACGGAGGCTTTTGGCTAAGCCTCATCTTTCCTGACTCAGTTTCTCCTGCTCTCCAAACGACCTCACCTCCCTGTCTCTATTCTTCAGTCACAGCAGTGTTCCCCCCTCCCTTTTAAAAATGAAGCACAGTCTGTCCAGCATTGCTGGAGAGTTGCCTGGCTGAGCAGGGGGAAACGTGCACTGACTGTGAGGAGCGCAGTGTTCATTCAGAGAGGTGGCTTTTCCAGTGAGAAGTACAAGTGACGGTTTCAGCCTTACAGGGCTGCTCCAGCTGGAGCCCAATCTCTCACCCCACCTAGGAGCAAGGAGGCCACACCACTGCTACGTTTCACGAAGCCATTACTGTGAGTAGCCCTGGCACTCATAGGACACCATGACTAGAACTGCTGTCAGAGCCTTTCTGTGCTTTGATAGGAAATGTTTACAAATTCACTTCTCAAGCTCCAAGTCACAAAAAACCCCAAACCTCAAACCCTAAAGCACCCATCCCATCCATATCTTATCTGGCACAGAACAGTCCACTGCAACAAGTGCCCCCTTTATAGGTACACATCCAGAAGCCTTGACACAAACCAGTTAATTTTTCCAAGTTACTTTTCCCAACGCATAGGAATTGCTCTTCCACCCTCTGTGCTCTTCTGCCAGACCCACTGTGCCTCTACAGCACAATGCTGTAAGTCTGCCCCAGGCACTCCTGAGGCCCCATTGATCTGTAGCCAACCCACCAACCTGTCCTCACATACAGTGTCCCAGAGTGGGAGAGCAGCCACACCACTGTGCTACAGCTGAAGATGCTTCTCCTCAAGCACATACAACCTGAATCCTCCCAAAGCTTGGTCCCGTGCAAAGAGATGGCTCTGCCTTGCACTGCTCAGAGAATAAAACTCCATCAGGGGGATCTTGCCCATTAAAAAAGTGGATATTGCTTTTAAACAGCAGAACAGAGATGCTGCCTTACAAAGGGGAGGTGGATTAAAGCCTAACAGGCGAAGCCACCACTGCTCTCTGCCCTGCCTCTTTGTGCTTGTCAATGTGCCTAAGCCCACTGGAAGCAGCAGGAGCTCCCCAAGGAAGACCATCCCTGACTGCTCATAACAGCACATCAGCACTTGGTCCTGGTCCCCTCTGAAAGGTCATCAGCTGGATGCAGCAGTGGTTTGGGGTTGGCACCAATGCTGCCAGCCCAAACCACTGCTACATCCCATGCTGCCACCCCTCACAGGGGACAGCACCTCCAGGAGCAGCCACAGGGAATTTTCACCTCTGGGTGTTGGATGGGAAATGGAGAAAGGCAAATGGCAAGCACTCCTCCTTTCCCTTCTCACCATCAAGTCTCTCACTGAACACTTGATCTTAACACATTTTCCAGGACAATACCTGGAAAGGATGCAGACAGTAGATGTACAGGAATAGAGCTGTTCCAGCCCTGGTCTCTCTCTAAGCTCCTAAGGAGGACACAATTTCCTGGTCAGCATCACCTCACTGCAGCCATCTTGCACTCTTCAGTTCCTCACTCAGGCTTCTGTCACACAGCCAGAGCGATATGAGATAGGTAAATGGGAATCTACAGACTCCTTTCACTGAAAAAGGAGTAAATGGGAATTTACAGTCTCCTTTCACTGCTGAGCAACAACTACATCTTGCTGCAACAATTTCAGAGCCATCTGAAACCATACACAAGTTACCTGGGCAGCCTGCTCTTTCTTTCGTTCTCACCCTCTTAACACAGCTGTACTAGAGGCACCCACAGGCTACATGCTGCCCTCAGCATCACTGCTTTGCTTTGACTTAACAACACAAGTCAACAGCTACCTGGGACTAGCTGTCCACCTCTGAAGAGCAGGTCCCCTTGTTTATTCCTTCTGTGGAAGCAACCACCAATGGGATGCATTAGGAAACAGACTCATTAGGATCTCAGAAACACTTCCCAAATTTCAACACCGCCAACTTTAACAGAAAAACAAGCAAACTTTGCTTTTCAGATGAACAAAGAGCATTTCTGGCATATGGATATACTTCGAGAGACAACACATACACATGGCATCTTTCTCCTGAATTTTGCTCACCTAAATAAGTATCTACTGCTCCCATCAGTTCGGAGCTAACACAGCTGTAAAAAACAGACCAGAGTCCATCCTGTGCACTGCTTTGTGACTGAAAAAAATGAACCCCACAGCTCAATTAACAGGTCTCATGTGACAGTGAGGAGAAAATGTTTGTGATTCAAAGGGAGAATATGAGCTATGGACCTTAGTGAGGGAGGATCAATACAAAACATCATCATAATTTCACATCCCTTTTCTCCCAGTAACTACACCTCACTGCCTTCACAAAAGGCTGAAAGTAGGATTCCTTATTCAGTTTTTTTGCTTACCAGTTTCTGAATGCTTGTTACGTATTTATTAAAGACTTCTTACCACACCTTTACCAAACGCTGATTGACTCAAGTTTCTCTCTCATTAATGAAACATAACCCTTTCTTTTTTCAGGCTGATTTCGATCTGGGGTTTTATTCTGCTCTAGCCCAAATAGATTTGTACTGCTGTAACAGCAAACAGGCTGTAAGCCACTGAAATAAAAATGGAAACAAAACTCTGCTGATTTCCAAGTAACCATAGATTTCTATCACCATAGAACAGGGTAAAAATGGGATGAGAGTTGGGCTGATTTTGAAAACCTCAATCCCCCCGCCCCCCGTATTCAGCCTCTTCTACTAAGAAATTACTTACAGTAAAGCAGCAAAGCCCAGAGCAATAGCATCCAAACCCCCAACCCAAACTGAAGCTCTGTTATCCAGCCTTGCACCAGCCCAGAACAGCTGCTTCAGGAGCCTGTGCTGCATCCAGGACTCCAGCCAGAGTCTACCCAGGTTAGTTTCCTGAAGCCCTGGCTGGTCTACCTGGAGAGCTGCAAATCCGCCACAGCTGCTGTGAAATCACAACCCAGACCTTTAGTAATGTAAAGGAAAAGGCCATGGTGAAGTTATTCCTTAAATGTACACTTCTGTATTTATACATTTATATACACACTTTTATATTTATACATTATAAAGCTCCTGGCCAAACTGCTTTGGAGCAAGGGAGGGAGCCAAGCATGCAGGTGTCTCCTGTATTGTAAAGTTCCTCCAATGTTACTTTATCACATCAGGGAAGAGCTAAGTATTGGACAGCTTTCTGTTTTGATGACAGGGCTAGGGTGGTGTGCATGCACACAAAATCAAACCTCACAGCCAATCTGGGCTCTTCTCCCCTTACAGACTTTCTTCCCAAGGAATGCCTTCCATCAGCTCTCCAGCAAGATTTTGTTTCTCAGTGGCTGGTAAAGCTTGGAAACAACAAACAAGCTTCAGATGGTGCTAATGGTCCGTTCTGCTGACCATATTCTCAGTTAAATGCATTCATGTGGTTCATATCTGCAGCGAGATAATTATTCAGCCTATGTGGTAACACAATGCTGACTTTATTTTGTGGCTTGCGATGAGGTGCCAAAGGCACACAACTGGTTCCAAAAGACTGGATTTGCTTGCTGTAAACATTTCTTAAAATGTCTTAAAAAAAAAAAAGAAAAAGAAATTAAGGAAAAAAAAAAGCTCTTCCTTCTGTTCAAGCGAGCTTGTGTTTCTCATTTAAGGGAAAATAGGGAAAAAGAGCTACTCACAGCACTGTATTTCTTACATCCCGGGAATCTCAGTACTTACACCTCTCTGAAGGCGAGCAGAACTTCTGATACCTACAAGAGGGGGAAAACTATGTAAGCTGGGGGGAAAAAGAGGTGAAAATAGCAGAAATCTCTTCCAGTCTCCGACTGGCAATGTCGTTCCTTTTGCCAGCACCCAGGAATGCCGACTGACAGGAATTGCAGAGATTCCCTTTCCCACTGACCACCACTGACAGAAGCAGAATCTGAAAGAGTTGGTCCTCCAGCCCTGTTACAGGAACACAACAAACCTTGGGGCCTCCTGGGGAAAAAAGAATCCACATTTCCTAGACCAAGCAGACAGTGGAGAGCACTCACACACTGATGTCTTAAGATACCGCTGCTGTGGTTTGGACTGGAAATACCCACAAAACATCTGCTGCTGCAGACATGCACCAGAACAAGCTCTGTTTGACTACTGGGAACTTAGACAAAACGCCATCCAGATTGCCTTTCTCCTCCTTAAAGGGACTCACCTGCTGTGGCCCAGAGCTAAAGGTGGCTTTCCTCATTTTTTCCCTGAAGAAATGGGAGAGGAAGGTTTAGCTTCACCAATCACAACTGCAGAACTGACACAAAGTATTTCACCTTTCATACCTGAGAAAACACCATGCTTGCAGGTCTGCAAAGAACAGGTATAGAGAAAATAAATGGTCATGGGATCTTTCTGAGTAAAATACACACAGCAAAACACCCTGCTAGCTCCTCAAGAAAAGGGGCAGAAGCTTATCGATTGCTTCAGCAGCACCAAGAGCACAACCGGCATTTTCATCTCAAGCTGAAGTACCTGAGTTTGAAACTTCAGGCTCTTGTTATCTGTCTGGAGGAAGGCCAGATTCCTTCCCAGATTCCTTCCCTGGAGTCTTCTGCTCCTTCCCAGCAGGTTGGGAGGGTATTTTTTGGCTCTTTTCAAAAGAAGATATAACTTGATTTCCTGAAAGAACATCATGGCTAGTAGAGGAGCTGGGAGGCCAGGAGCTGTTACACAACCAAAACCATTTTTTAAGAGCTTAGAATAGAAAAAGCTGCATGTTTATTCATAGATAAAAGGGAAGCTGCTTCTCGCCTTGCTCCATCTCAGAGTAAGGCAAAAAACTGCTAGTTTCACTGAATTGCAAAAGAGAAATAAACATATGGGATAGCTGCTGATTTTGTGCTATTTACACCTCTACCACTTTTGGACTCAGCCGGTCACCTTCTGCTGCCCTTCCTCTCTCTTCTGGGTTAAATCTTCCATTCTCCCATTGTAGGCTGCAAGCCTGGAGCCAAGTTCTTCCTGTATTTAGTGGACTTAATCCAGTTATCTCATACTGAAACCACTACCTGAAATCCTGCTTTTCAGTGCTGTGTCCAACATGCAAAAGTGACCCTACATCTTGCCAACAGGACCAAAACTACCCCCAGGGATAAAACACTTCAAATGAACAACAAAATCACCAGTAGTGCAACGCAGCCTCATCTTTCCCCTGATCTCTAACCTCTGCTTAGAAAGTTAATTAAAATAAGTACATATGTATGGTGCTTTTGCTTTTTAGGACTATAAAATGAGTCTTATGATTTTTGGTGCTTTTCCTAAAGACCCAGCTGGTGAAGTTTCTGTGATGATCCCCGCTTTTGGAAACATAAAGCAGAAAGACATCTCCAGGGTTATTAAATCCAGTCCCTTGCTGGTGTACTCATGCTGCACAATCCTCTTCAGAAAGCGTGTAAGAAGTTTCTACTCCTTGTGGCTATGAGAATATGATTTGGGTTTAACATAACAGCTCAGAAAGAAGTTGGTAATATATGTATATACATATATATACACATACATATTTCAGGTCTTTTAAACAATTTAATGGTTTTGGGAGATCTGCTGCTTTTGAAAGCCTGGAGTTAGGCAATAGTGAAATCGTAGAATCATAGAATGGTTTGGGTTGGAAAGGACCTTAAAGTCATATAGTTCCAACTCCCTTACATGGGCAGGGACACCAGGTTGCTCAAAGACCCACCCAACCTGGCTTTGAACACTGCCAGGGATGGAGCATTCACAGCTTCCTTGGGCAGCCCATTCCAGTGCCTCACCACCCTCACAGTAAAGAACTTCTTCCTTATATCTAAACTGAACTTCCCCTGTTTAAGTTTAAACCCATCACCCCTTGTCCTATTGCAACAGTCCCCGATGAAGAGCCTCTCTCCAGCATCCTTGTAGGCCCCTTTCATATACTGGAAAATTGCTATGAGGTCTCACTACATTTCATAGAGAAATGCAATATTTTTTTGCAACAGGTATGTAATCACTAACAAAAACTCTTGCCCAAGTTTATTTGTCCTGAGCATCCCTGTGCTGGAAGCTCTTGAGCAGCCTCCCGTGGGGTCACACTTACTCCAAGCCAGCTCAAGGCAGGAGGCAACTCTCCTTGCCATGAAAGCATCACGTCCCTGAAACGCATCACAACTCCAGGATCAGGTGAATTCAGAGCAGACCTCCCCACTCCACAGGAGGGCATCCATGCAGGCATCATGTCCTCACTTACATGAGCCATGCCACATAAACACCTGCAGACTCATGGAGGTCTGTATGAGAGGGTATGGGGCCTGGGAGATCGCTATCTGCTGGTCCTTGTACACATACAAATCAGATGATAGTGGTTCATGAATTATCACACACCACCTGGTTCACAGGAATTGCTTGTGTGTAACAACGCATGGCAAAACAAAGCAAGATGAAGAATTTTTAAAGCACTTTATTCAAGTAGGTGACTTGAGAAACCCTGGCAATCGCATAGTTTCTGCACCCCAAACACTACAGCAGTCACCACCTGAAAACGGGACTGGTTTGCTTTGTTCGCCATGAGATTTCTCACAAAAAAAGATTGCCAAGATACCTTGAGTGAGCTAAAATGCAGATCTCGAGCTGCTGTTCGGCTGGGAAGAGAAATAATGGTACTTTTTAGCTGCTTGACAGAAAAGTTCCTTTGAGACTCTCAACCTACAGAAACGAACAATTTTGCAAAAGAACATTTTACAGAGAGAAATGGAGTTGGGAGCCCTGAAAGCACTTGGCTTTCCCCAGCTGCGCTCAAAACGAAGCAAAACAAACCCCAAACTCCTCCCCACCTCTTTTCCTGAAAGATGCCAACTTGGTGGTTTAAACCCTGTGGTCAGACAAAAGCATCGCTGCTGGGCAGGTCATGACAACCCTCTGCAACCCCATGAGGCTTTGGTGCTTCTTCACCACCACTGCCAGTGACCCATCCCCATGGCCTGCCTGGCCCAATGCCCAAAATGTGCTGGCTCAGACAATGGGTCAGAGCAAACTTTCTTCATTAAGCTAATGAGCCAGGGGATGCTGCTTTCCTCTGCTGGCTCAGTGGGGCAGGAACACAGCGAGGCTGGCAGTCACCCGTCATGTCCCCGCTCCTCCTAGCTCATACCTAGATTTCCCTAAAAGCTACCATGATCAAAATTACCACCTTAGTGATCTGAATTGCTTCTAACACTAGAGTAGAAATGCCTTCTATTGAATTAAATATGCACAGCTGTGTCGGAAATGGGGGGTTTGCAGCCCGTAGATTGCAGACTGTTATTACAGCATGATTAGCAGATACAAGTGTTCCTGAAAGTCGTCTGTCTCCACATGCTGAAAAACCCAGTTATCCCAATGGATCCTGAGTGCCCCATCAGCTCCTGGCTGCTGGTCCGGTGCTTGTTAAACATTCACCAAACCTGGCAGACTTAGCACAAGGGAGCAATGTTCTCTCGAGCATCCTTCCCTTCAACACCTTTTTTAAAGCTGTATTATTTAAAGCTAATAAAATTGCATATAACAAATGCATAAAACACAACCCAGAGATTCCATCAAATACCTAAATAGGCAGTGAGAAAGCTACTAAAAAACTCTGAAGTGAAAGCACACAGAACCCGTAGAGATGGTGATGCATAGAGAGGCTGGGGGACATCCCACACCCCTCTCCACCCCCGGCAGTCTTACCCCTACCCACTTGGTGTTCAGGGACTTTTCTCCAGCCTTTTGAACAAAGCTGAAACAGGGATGGGTATTTCCACCTCACAGGCTGGGAAAACCACTGGCACCAACCTGGAAAACACAGAGTAGGATGTTCTTGCCAAGGGTCACCTTCTCCACCTCAGCAGTGTGACAAGCACTTGCATGAGGTCTTAATCCTGCACCATTTGCAGGTACCTGTGAGCAGAGGCTGTCCCACGGAGTCACTCCAAGGCCACAGCACTCTGCAGCTCCCCAGCCTTTGCTTCCCCCAGGAAAACATCTACAAGCTACAGGAATGGATCAAACCCTTCTTTGCAATGCCTTCTTAATGTCACCAGCTGCTTTTGGAAGTATTTGGAAGCATAAGAATAAGTGAAGACCAAGTAACAGCAAAATAAGAGTAAATGAGAGCTGACTCTGCACAGCCTTTCTGTACCTCAGTTTCCATTGTTAAATTTAGCTCATCAGGAACCAGAGCACTGACCAAAATGAAAGAGAATGGGAAAGCATTGCTCAAAGTGGATTATATTTGCTTTTCAACACATTCCCCAGCTGTGGATGTCAGCAGAGAAAGGTATATTACATTCTTTCCTATCTCCTTAACTGTTCTTAGCTTCCTTCAACAAATCAAAGTGCTTTCCTGAAGGGTGAGAAATCTCAGTATCGTATACTATTTTGACAGCAAGTGCTTTAAAGCAAGGAGAAGAATGCTTGATCACGTAAGGAAATTCAACCAGAGAGAGTGAGCTATGTCCTGTAGGGGTCTGGCCAACAGAAAGTTCATCATTAATTTATTTGGCTTTTAGTAGGGTTGAACTATTTCACATTATTCCTCTTAAACCTTTCATTTCAGACTGTCACTCTCTGCTTATTTACCTACTTGCCCATAGTACAATAAGCACACTGGAAAACAGTTGTTAAACTCTCCTCTGTCAAAACCATGATTGATAACTGTTTTCCAACACAGTGGTTGCTACAGTAGCACTGTTGTAGGACGCTTTTGCTGCCCGACATATGTACAGCAATAACTTTCATTTATTTTTAAACAACCAAGCTGTGGACGGTTCATCTGACAATTAATTACCAACATCACGGGATGTCCAGTCACAGAATCATAGAATCATTTACTTGAAAAAGACCTGTAAGATCATGAAGTCCAACCATTAATCTAACACTGCCAAGTCCACCACTAAACCATGTCCCTAAACACCAAATCTATTCACCTTTTAAATACCTCCAGGGATGGTGACTCCATCACTTCCTTGGGCAGCCTGGTCCAATGCTTGACAACCATTTTGAGAAGACATTTTTCCTTATATCCAATCTAAACCGCCTCTGGTGCAACTCGAGTCTATTTCCCCTCATCCTATCACCTGTTACTTGTGAAGAGACTGACCCCCACCTCACTACAACCTCTTTGAAGAGAGTTGAAGAGAACAGTAAGGTCTCTCCTGAGCCTTCCTTCCCCAGACTAAGCAACCCCAGTTCCCTCAGCTGTTCCTCATCACACTCGTGCCGCCTTTGTTTCAGCTCCACACCCTTCGCCATCTTCATTGCCCTTCTCTGAACCTGCTCCAGCACCTTAGTGTCTTTCTTGTAGAGAGGGGCTCAGAACTGAACACAGGATTCGAGGTGCAGCCTCACCAGCGCCCAGTGAAGGGGGATGATCACTTCCCTGGCCCTTCTGGCTACACTATTGCTGATACAGGCCAGGATGCTGTTGGCCTTCTTGGCTGCCTGGGCACAAGCTGGCCCATCCTCAGCTGGCCATCAACCAATACCCCGCAGTCCTTTCTCATGGGCAGCCTTCCAGCCACTCTGCCTTCCTCAAGCCCACAGCACTGCAGTCCCTGTGTTCAGATCCATCCAGGCGTCATCATATGAGCTTGCTGAAGAGAAGTGGTGTACGCTGTACACAGCAGACATAGCCAAGAATCACACTCTCCTCTCCCCTCCAAATACCTTCACTCATAACAACAGCAGCGCTATAGAGGAAAAGACCAACAGAGAGAGAGACAGAACTGAGGCAAACAATACAAAAACATGCTACTCCACATCAGTCCCCATGGTCTAAATGCATGTGCCAATTTGGAAAGGATGGAGGTCATCATTCCAGACTGCCGATAAGATGTATCACTCAGGCTGATAGGGCAAGCGAAGCGAGCAGCAGCCCATCAGCACAACTTCATGTGTGCACAACGCTGTTTAACCTGGACTGCAGCCAGAAGCACAACTACATTCACTGATTAGATCCACTGTCAGAGTGACACGAGTTAAAGCCTCCCAGTACTGCTGTTAGGTTTGTCCTGGTCTCTCCAGTTTCAGCCTGATTTCCTCACCACATGACCCAGCCCAACAGCAGACACTCTTTTTCTCCTGCTCTTAATTCATTCCCTCTTTTGTTTCCCTCAACCCTCAAGCTGAAAATAAAAAGACAACTTAAAAGGAAAAACAAAAAAAGATTGATCAAGGCCAGGCAGCGACTACATTTTGCTGTTATAAAAATAAATACAAGAGGAAGGGGTTTCCCTTTTCCGGCTGCTTAGACCATTCCTACTTTTGGCTGTAAGCACCCATGTGTTTGCAAATTCCTGCCAAACACAGCAGCCGTCAGTGCAAAAGTGGTACAAGAAACAAAATGAGCACAGGGTGTAAATGTAAAGCAAGAAAGCACTTTGCTCCTTTCAAATAACTGTGTTTGTGCTTCATTCGCTTCTGAAGACCAGCACTGTTCAGTGTTATCGAGTCCCTTATTTCCAGTAAGAGCGTCCATACGTCCGTATCTGGAAGTTCAGTGAGATACACTTGGGTTAGCATCCCCTACATTCATGCCTAGTGACCTATTTTCAGCTACAAGTCATCAAGGGGGCACAAAGAGACCATAGGAAAGATTGACAGAGTCCCCTACACTTACGTTGCTACATGGTCCTGGCGGGTGCTGAGCTTCAGCTCTCTCCTCACTGCAAACTCCTGAAGCAGCCTGCTGGAGGGCAGCCTATCCCAGGATACGTGCCTGCCTGCTGCACTTGCTCTCCAGTCACATAGCCCCCAGTGCCCACACTTCAGTCCCCTCCATGCTCCAGTAAACGCAGCCGAGAGGGGAAATTCTGCACACACCAAGCACTGGAAAACAGCGTCCAACCCCAAGGACTGGAAAAGCATACGGAAATCCCCACAAAGCAGCTGTTTGGTGGCATTTTCTCCCCATCCTGCAGCCTGGGCACTGCAGCTGCTTATTCTGTTAAGACTCAGTAAATTTGGGCCCATCCTTCCCCTCCAGCTCGACTTCAACAACGGGATGGAACACAACTTTCTCCTTACAGCCTGCCAGTCTCACGGTCCCACAAATCTGTCCTATCAATTAATTACCTTCACTGTGATTATGTCTGCTTTGAACGCTGATGGGTTATGTTTCCAGGTCCATAGCACTGAATAGCCTGGGATGGGGATGTTTTTCGGAAGCCAAAGCAAAACAGATTCAGACGCTGCGCATCTGAGTCCCGCAGACCTAAGAGCTATCCTGGAATCAAGATTTGGATTCTATGTACATTGGAATACATCTATGGCAGCAGATGCTTTTTACAGCTTTCTACCTGATTCAGGATCCAGGGCACAATTACGTTTCTGAGAGTGAATCTTGGTATTGGGATACACCTTTGCCACCCACGCCAATACGAGCAGATTTGAAGCAAGGAAGGTAAAATGCAATTCACATCCTACTGTGAAGAGCTGTTCAGGACAAGCGCACTTTCACCCTTTAAAAATCAGACAAAACCCGATTTCATACAAAATTTCTCCTATCCTTCCTTAGAACCAGCAACATGACATTGATTTCTTCCATCCCATGATATATTTAATGAGGGGGAAACAAAGGTTCACGTGCACACCCCTTTCTCCAGTGCTCCTTGTTATTCCTCCAGAACAATTCTTCAAAGCTGCCGAGATCACTGTATGTTACCTTCTCTTTGAAGGATCACATATATTGCATCAAAAGCATGCAGGAAAAGTTCTAGGGCATGAAACCAATTTTTGAGCACTTTTATCTGGGTCAGCTTTTCTATTGATTCTGCAAATACCACATCATTTTTATTTTTTTCTTTAAAGCTAAGGCTTTATTAGCTTAAAAAGAAGAAAAAGAGAACATCAAAACTTGAGTCAAACATTCGTCTGAGCCAAGGAATACTTTTGTTGGGTGACTCCAAAGAAGTAGACGCATACATGTGTATATATATAAAATAAAGTATAACTAGCAGTGAAAGAGCATCTGGATTGATTTCTACATTCAGTAAATGCCCTCTCCCCATACTGCTTCTGTTTTTAGTAAATACTATTTAACATCTTTGCTGTTAGGTGTACAAAACTTAGACAGCTGACAGCATCTAGGAAAGCTAACGTGTGACAAACACATTAACACCACTCAGGCACGTTTTACCATTAATTCATCCCTCCCTTTCTCTGCCCCTCTGCCAAGATTTCCTCCATGGTTATGAACTATTTGGCACAGCCTTCAGCTTTGCTTTATGCTGTTTCATCAACTCAATGTGTGTCTTGAGGTGCTCTGAAGTAGAAATAATAAATAAGAATTGGTCTCGGGTGACAAAGGGCTGGATCCTGTCTTCAGAGGAGATGACTTGTTGCAGACAGCATAAAGGTCTTCATCAGTTCACACGGGTGGGAAATGGAGAAAGAACACTTCCAGAAGTATGCCTACAAACAGGTGACAGTTTGTAGTAACAGCAACTCAGACAATTTGCTTGCAATCCAGATTACAGCAGAAAAAAACAAAGTAGTGGGAATTCTAACTAACTTCTGGCGAAAACAAAGAGCCAATGAACTGGCTCTCCCGTGTGTTTCCAGGAGTCCTTTTACTTCTGAGAGATGCTTTTGCATATTTTGGTGGTGGTGTGATGCTGGGAATAACAGCACACTGCCCAAGAGCCTGATTAGCAAGCGTGCTTCCGCTGGAAGCCGGGCACCCGCTTTGGCAGGACCAAACACAGGGACCCAGCACACAGCGAGTGGGGCCATTTGTACTTCCCAATTGGAACCCGAGAGGGGTCTGACTAAGCTGAGCATTGCTTTCCTGGCTCTGGGATGCCCATCTGGCACACTTGAGATCCAGAGGATCATCAGGAGGATCCCTCAGCCTTTTTATATTCCATTTTCCCAGCCCGCACAGCTGGGATGGAAAGATGAGTAATCATTTCCACTGCACCCATTGTGCAACACGAACAAAGCCCCCAGCCTGACAGACTTCTGATATGCAAATGATTAAAGCCAAACATCTTCTTGCCACAGTTTTACCCAATTAAGCCTTGCTGTCATTAGGGGCACTGTGCCAGTCCTGCACTAGGCTGCTGGATGCTGCCTCCAGCGTTGCACATCTGTGACCAAAGAGCCACAGACAAGTGAGCTGCGCTCACTGCGGTCACCTCGTCCAAGGGGACCCTCCTTCCAGCACCCCACCATGCTGTACACCATCCACTGCTGAAGTGCAGTTCTTAATACACAAGAATTGCAAGAATTATTGCTATATTGCACCTCAACTTCTCTCCCCCCCCATGCATTAACTGCCTGCTTGAAGCTTTGCAACCTTTCCAAGGAAATGCCTTGAAAAATAAGACAGGGGAGCTCATGTTAAATAGGGAAATGAAAACTCATTGCCAGCTACCCCGGAAAACTAGGCCAGGCTTCTCTCGACCAAATCTCCAGGTATCTCTGAACGGCACAATTCCTAAAATATGCTCAGGCTGATTCAAGGCGGGCTTGCAGCTCTTGCTACACTTAAAGCATTAGCAGTGAGTTTGAAAATCAAACAGGCATAATCGTTTTTGAAAGGAACCTCCAAATGCAAGGCTGCTGGCTGAACCCCTGCCCTGGCTTGCTCTCCCATCCCAAAACACACTGAGATGTCACCTTAGGAAAGCCAGAGGTACCAAACTCGGTGCCAACAGAGATGCCAACACCTCTTTCAACCAGTGTTGAAATTGGCTGCAAACTTCAAATTCCCGAGGTTCCTGTCTGCTGGCTGCTGTCCTGCTCCTTCCCAAGGCTGGCTCTAGTGCCAGCCTTGCTAGGAGATGCGGTGTGGGTATCAGAGGGGAAAGTGGAGGGACAACCGCATGATGGACCTCCTCGCTGGGAAAGGCAACCACAGAGCAGATCTTAACACAAACACATATCCCACCCTAACAGGACTTGCCTGGGCAAATGTTTCTTTTCCTTGTGTGCCACAACCAAGGCCCTCTCCTTTCACTTGTTCCGTTCATGCTTCATTAGTGGCGACGAGCCAAGCTCTGCCAACCCTCCTTGCTCCAGCTAGTGACTGTAAAAAGGAGGGCTGAGTAACTAGCAAGTACTTTTCCCTCCTCTCCGTCACACTGGGGGGAAATAAGGGCTGCTTTCCTTTAGCTGCTTTCCCCACCTTCCTATCAAGTATCACCCCACCATAATGAATTTAATACGGGAAGTGTTTTCAGCCTCTTATTATGGATGAGGTAAAGCAAGACTGATAGCTCAGATTCATTTATGCTACCTCATTTTAAACAAAGGCTGCAGCTTTGCAAGTTTGCAAATCCAGCTTTGTTGTGCTGGATTACTTTGTTGTGCACATTACTCGACTGAAACCACCATGTCCTAGCAATGCAAAGTGCTGAGTGGCTGTGAACCCCCCACAGACCCCAGTGGCTGGGCATTGGTGCCCAGCAGTGTATCACCCCTGCAGTCACTGGTGGTTGCCATTTCTGCACCGGGATGATGGCTACGGTGCTGCAATGCCCATGGAAGTGAGGTGGGCTCCAGCTCCCATCACCACCAGGTCACCCTGCTAACTCATCCCACACCCGCAGATGTGCATTTTGGCCTGCTTACTAACACCTAATTTAAATATTGAGGTCACTTTGCAGCACATATACATGGTTTTGTGCCTGTGTTCTTGCATGTGCGCTTCAATGAACAGGTTTTGGTCACCCATTCCATGACAGGTCATAATATGCGAGGCAGTTCATCCTCTTCAATGGAACTATCAGGCAAGTGGGTAATGTTTGAATATGCTGAACCTGAATGGACTCTCTTAAGCTGAATTCAGAAATTACTACAGGCAAATATAGTCAGAGATGACTGGAGAAAGCGACTGGTAATGCTCACATTTATACAGAATCATAGAAGAGTTTGCCTTGGAAGGGGCCTTTAGAGGTCACCTAGTTCAACCCCCCACATACATACAATCTTTCAATGAGAGAAACAGTGGCTTTGAAGTATTTTGCATAAAGCAAGTTAAATAAACACCTTTAAATAAAGCTGAGCAACCCTCCAAATCCAGGCAGGGTAGTTCGTCTCTCTTTACCCTGTCCTTTGTGGATCTTCAAAGTGGTCTGTGATACTGGTCATAACTTTGCCACCTGGTTTCTTTTCCTCACAACACTTCAGGACAGCTTCTGAATAACTGGGAAGCAGCGCAGCAACATCAACCAGAACATTCTCCAAAGGCAAACTGCACAACGTGGACTGAATTTTTATTTACATGCTTGCATTTTAAAGATTAAATGTGTGGTCTAAGCAAAAATCTCAGCCAGAGTCTCCACTGCCTTCATCCAAACTCAGCCATGAACCTACTGAAACAATCAAGACCCCACTCAGGCCCCAAAATCCCGCTTAGTTAGAGCACTCTACCCTACAAGGAGATCTGTAATGCCCCGTTCAGACACGCACAGTCATCAGGCATTTTATTCTTGATGGAAGCTGTATTAAAATGGTTTTCTACTGTTCTCAGCAGGGTTTCACATTTCGCATGTGCGACACTGCAGACATTGTCTGCAAGAAGCTGTAAATCTTGACTGCATAAAACTACCCTAAATCTAGACCATCCACAGACCAATTTTGACCCCTAGAATCAAGATGTTCAAATCATCTCTACTGCAAAACAAAGGCAGAATTTGGTCCTGGAAGCTTTAGGTTGCTCTTCAGTTCACAGCAGAGCCTAACTGGAAATCTGTCAAGTTTCTAGTCAGCACCTCAAATAGCCTTGTCGAGTTGTACACTCAGCAAGAAGCAGCCAAGGCAGAGCTTTATTGTCAGGGAATGTAAACAAATAGCAGGCAGTGCTGCTCATCTATCTCAGGTTGGTGCATACAATTTTAATTAAAACATTTATGTAAATACAGATGCAAATTAGGTTCAGTATAGCATCTGGCTATCAGATGCTACACTATACTATCAGAGCCCTGAGGCTACTGACAAATAACCAGCATGAGCTTTCATGATGTGAAAGCACCAAATCCAGTGTTGGTCCAAACGCTGTATATTTTATTTGGTTCAGATTGGCAGTAAAACGCTATATTGGTCCATACATAAGAAGTTAAATAGTCTTCTATTTGAAAAAGAGCTCTTAGGAGGTAAACCAACATCATTAGAATACATTCTTAAGCAGCCCATGTCTGGCAAGAAATAAACCCTTTCCGCATTTCTGCAACACCTATCAAAGGAACTCAAAGTGCCTCTGAAATGTTAATTAATCCATACTCTCCCCAAGGGAGATCTATTTTAAAGATGGTTATATGGAGTTGGCAGTCATCTCTCATTTGCCAAGGGCTCACAGGAGGGAAAGCCACAGAGATGAAATCTGGACCTAGGAGCCCTGATTCCCTGCTCCTCCATGTTCTTATCACAAGACCTGCCTCCCCAAAAATCACAAGAACTCACTCACACCAGAGGTGCGAACCTCTTTGGCCTAGATATCCCTGCCTCAAAGTAGCGTTAACTTCAAAACCTTTTTAAAACTGCAAAGGCAACTACACGACAAGAAAAATGAGGGAAAACAAATCACAAGGGGAGAAAAAGCCCCTAAAACCAACTTTTGAAAACTGAAGGAATCTCTGGATCATGCTGGAAGGATCTTATCTTTGGAAAATTAAAAGGTGTGACCAAAATAACGTTCACAGCAATATCAGCAGCAACTTCTGCTGATTATTCCTTCCCTCAAGGTGCACTTCCACCTTTACAGCCTCGCAAGTGGAGATCAATTCGCCTTCTTTCAGAACCCTCCATTAAGACCGACTCTTGGAAAGAGCCAATAGCTCCTAAGGCTTAAGAGCACACTAAACTTGATCAGCATCAACGACGCTTAAGCACATGCTTAACATTTTCCCTGCAATACTCTTGCAAATTTCCCAGGATATGGATTTCCCATCTGCACTGAATGAAGTGAAATCACATTTCCAATTTATTCAGAATAGATGCAGAATTGCCTGGAAACAATTGTTATTACTATTGACAAAGAACAGGAGGAGGAAACACAGTCAGGTTTGGAGTCACAGAGGTACATTCACAGCGTGACAAAATGTGACACATACATGACATATCATTACTATAACAACATTGTTTGGAAGACGTGCAACCACTATTTTGTAAGCATATGGTCACATACTGGCCCCTTCCTGTGCTCAAAATTAAAAACAAAACAGAGGGACAGGAGCTAAAGGCATCAAGCCACAGACTGGCCTGTTTGCATTCCTTTGCCCTGATATCAGTTATAATGGCTGCACATTCATTTAAATGCTGTGCTTATTGACTTATTTATTTTATTTGCCTTTAGCATTTTGCTCCCCAAAACAATCCCCAACAGACAGGTAAAAATAGCAAGTGTTGGTTTTTAATGCTGGCTCGCTGGTGTAAATTCCTACAGTAATGGTGAGTTCTTGGCTGCAGGGTAACTGTGAAGAGGAGTGGGGAATAGAGATGTAATTAAGGACATTGCACTGAGGTCCCATCTCCTGTGATCTATTGGAATGGGCTAAACATAAGAGTTCATACCCTGAGAAGCTGGGCATCCCTGCTCTCCATAGCTATGAAGAGAACTGGCATATATATACAGCAAACTTGCCAGAGATCAGTAACATTTCAGGCTCAGCTCCTCTATAGCATGTTTGCATCTTCACTGGGCCCTGCTCTAGCAAAATCATCTTCCCTTTGCAGGCAGAAAAAATGCCAAGTTTCACTGGGGGAGAAGACTGCTACAAAAGGTGAGACACCATTCTTATTTTGGGAGAAAACCAAGCTGAAATCACAGCCTTGCCATGTATTTGTTTCAAGTCAGAACCCACACTCCTCTTGGGAGGCCAAGTTGGCCATCTCAATGCTTTCTTGTTTAAAATAGCATCTCAACAGACTTTTATCTGATCAGAGCCTTAACTGGGCAATTCCAATAGACTAAATGACTGCACTGGTTCTGCCAAAGGCAGTAACTTTAAACATATATGCAAACATAAATAAGAGGTTTGCAGGTCTCATGTAGCCGTTGCCACGCGTGGCACTCAGTTGGCACATCTTTAGGGACCCATTCAGAAACTGGTGTATCCTATACTGTATTGAGAAGCCAAACTGTTCAGGTAGCAATGCATAACCCTGGGACACAAGTGCACCAGATGAAAAGAAGCAAGAGGGTATGGTGCCAGCCAGGCTATGGAAAAGGAGGTCTCAATTCTCGGCCTGATCCTGCGTAAACTATTTTTACTTTTCAGTGCTTCTACATCTAAATCTCGTAACAAAACTTTTCAATACAATATTTCTATTTACTATTTATTTTTAAACGTTTCTATTTATTAATATTACAACTATTAGGATGCAAAAGATCCAAGCAGGTATCAGGCGCTTGCATTTTAAGAGGGATGGGATAAAATAAGCACCAACAAACTGCTGTCTTCTGTGCTTCTCCAAAGAGGCTGGGGATGACCTTGCGTTTTTCGCGAGCAAAGAAATGTGTTAACTAAAAGGCTGGGGTGGAAGAGAGGAGCAGTTATTTCACCAAAGGACCTGTAGTAGCAGTGTAACAACGCAAGCTCGTGAAGGGAAACAAGGATTAAAACTAACTGTGGAACGACAGGGTAGATGATAGGAACCCAACAGAGTTACACGTCTTTTCTGACTCAGGGGGTGAAGCTGGGCTAGGAAAAGGGAAGGGGGTTGCTGTGCCCTAGAGGTAAACTTGCACCTTGTTTCCTCTGTCTCCATATTTTCCCACTTTTTATTTTTGGATCTTGCAACATTATCCAGCATGAGACGGCACAGAGCTAGAATAGCAGCTGCCGTGCCCCGCTCCAGAGCACGTCAGGAACATCAAAACCATCCTGCAAAGGAATGATGAGAGAGGACCTGCAACATTAAAACGTGCCTTCCACCTCTGTTTTATTTGAGGAGGATCTTAAAACACCCCTTTAAAAACTCACAGGAACTACGACCCCAGAAGCACTCCAGCAGCAGCAGAACACCCATACATGGCAGATAGGGCTATAGCAGCAAAGCTCTGGTCTACAAGAGCCCAGCAGGCTGGAGAAAGGGTGGATTCCCCAGCATATGCACACTGTGCTTCCGCACGTGAGGGCTGTGCCAGCACAGCTCTGTGGTTCAGGAATCACACCTCTTCACACTTCCCGCCAAGTACAGCTTTGCTGGCAGAACTCTGTAGTGTAGGCATGGCTTAACCCCAAGCTATTTTCAGAAGAAGGTGAGATGCGAGCTAACTTCCTAGCATGCACAACAACCCACGTAACACAAAATCCAGCCTTTGTGCCTTTCCGCACATTGCTGCTCAGTCCACTCGAGGTGGGGACCATCAGATACTGCCAAGCAAGTTAAGATGCTGATGCCCTGAAATAAATGGTTTTATAAGAAACCCAACAGGGCAGTTTTCATTGATAAACAAACCCTAGATGAGCGCTGTTTTGGTCCCCATCACATCATGTTAGTGTGGATGAACCCAACTATGCAAGCATGGCAGTTGGAAGGCAAATTTGCACTCCTTAAGCCAAAGCAAGCACAATACAATAAACAGCATCAATGGCAAAAATGAGAAAATAATACATCCCAAAGAACAATTAAATTCTTCTGAAAAGTCCAAGGTGAGCAAGTCTTGCAGGATAGCTTCATCCCAGACTCATCCGAGAGCAGTTTTATTTGGCTGGCTGTTCTGTTCCCCCCATTTCTACCCATGAACTATAAGGCTGGTTTTGCCCTTTCTTCTTCTTAATTTTAGGCTTAGATCACATTTTCCTGAGTCAGAATTTACTGTGAACCAAAGCGGCTGTTGGCTGGAGTACCCACCAATTTAAAAGCACACGAAAATTTAAGCTACACTTTCAAACCTGGGTACCTTCCCCCTGAGGACACAAGATGCAGTTTGGCTTCTACCAAGAATGCTGGAGACCCATAAGTCCTAGTGAAGTACTGATACCTCAATGATCACTTAGATGCCTAGACATCACTTTAAAGGCTAGATTTTAGAAACCACTATTCATAAACTGTGAGCAATCATTTTTATCTTGACAAGACATGAGTACACTGGGAGGAAAGGAAAACGAATAATAACTGCAGCATCCTCCAAAGCACGGTCCTATCCTCAGACCAAACGTGTTGAAATCAGGAATCTGCCCCAGACTGCGAACAGACATGCTTTTTCCTTGGAAACGTAGCCCACAGCTGAGGAGAATACAGAAGACACATCTGGAACTTCTCTGCTGCCAGCAGCAGTTTTAGGTCACGTTATGACACCAAGGAACCAAAATCTCGTGTTTCTGTACAGAACCCCTCCCTCTTCCAATTATTTTGTGGAATACAGTGACCTTACTAAAAATGTTATTTATCACTATTTTCTCACATCATTGACACGTGATCATTGATGCCTTTATCAGACATAAGACACAGCCCCCAATATTCTGAATTACACAGGCCTGCCCTCTGCTCAGGAACACATTTTCCAACATTCTTCACCTGTGATTCAACCCCAAAATCAGAGAGGAGAAACAGGGTCCGTTTGGGCAGACTTCTACTAACTGCCAAGGAATAAGCAAGGAAAGGGCTCCTAAAACTTACATGGAGCTTCATGAGATGAGAGGGCAGATCTTCCATGAGGAAGAGAGCAGCTCTGCAGATGGAGAGGTACCAGCACCACCAGTAACTAATAATTAACGATGATGTGCTCTGCAGCCTCCACTGCAGCTGTCTCTGGAAGAGCCAAGGGACAGGGACTCAACTCCTGCATCTACCCATTTCCTGGGTACCTGAGTATTGAAGCTATTGAATTGCTTCAACAAAGAGTGACAAGGGTTGCTCAAGATCTGGATGCAACTCTTGCAGCAGCAGAGTTTCAGAACTCTTCCCTAGAGACACGCTAGTTTTGAGAGCAAAACCAGATGGCATTAAGCACGCTGCTGGGATATTCCTGGAGATCAGCGTGCTAATGGAGTCCCACCAGGACCTGCTGCAATCATACATGGCACAATATGACCATGTTCTACTACTTAAGTTGTGACTACTACCAGGCTACCTGAGCAGGCTTTTCCTTCCCCTTGTCCTAGCAGCATGAAACGAAGCTGTTAAGATAAACCCTTAAACGCTGTCTTGGTGAAGGCCAGAACAAATTCTATCCTGGATCCACCGTAACTTTGCTCCATCAACTGAAAGGAATGGCTCCAGGAGAGAAACCAAGCATCCCTTGTGATTTGATTCAATGTGAGATAAAATACTCACTCTGTAAGAAATAATGAGAAAGTTGTACCAGCAAATGCTTCCGATATGGATCTATTTTGCTGCCTGGCTCCACTCCGGTGCTACTTGCAAGCCCAGAAGCTCAAGCAGTATTAAAGGGTGGTCATTCCTGACACACCCTGCATCTTCCAAACACACGCAGGAGCCCTGTTACTCTAAAAGCCAGCTGCATACGGAAAAGACGTTTAACTTTGTACAGACTGGTCCTCACTCCTGGGGTCATACCTGCTCTCTTTAAAGCATATCTCCTTGCTTTACAGAGAAAAGCCTCCCACATGTATTTACACTGGTGTTTACTCTGCAGATGGCTGTGGGAAAGAAATATAGATTTTAATCTGCCTGGTGCACCACCAGCTGAGCTGCAGTTGGGATTTAGTGGACAGAATCTTTATTGCTGTAGATGCAAGTGATGGGAAGAAGACAATTTTATCTCCAAAAATCTGGATGGAGGGGAAAAATAGCTTCCCTGCTGCTTCTTGGTACTGGAGAGAGCTAAAAACAACCGGCACCTTCCCAGGGAAAGCACTACTCAGTGCTCCTCTCTGCTATCATGCAAGAGCTCTGTTTGGGATGGGACAGGAATGACTTGTATCGACAGCTTCAGATGAGGCTTGGTGAGTGTCTCTCACTTTCACATTAACCAGACTAATAAAAAGTAACATTACAGTTTTGAGCAGAACCATTTCCATCCTCTGCAGGCCTCCCAGTGCTCAGCTCCAGGCAAACTGTTCAACTTCTGTGCTTCAGTTTCCCCACCTATTAAACAAGAGTAATAAAACCTCCTCTGGAGGTATCATTTACACCTTGGTGCTTGTAGAGCACAACGCAAAGGAAAGCATCACAGGAACTATGAATCATCAGCAAAGCAGCCAAGGTTCTGCTAAGAAGACAGAAGACCAGATACTAGAATAGTTAGTCTAGTTATGAATCTGATGTGTTACAGGGGGTTGCCTGAAGTAACAGCTTACCAAGGGACCAACTGAGCCACTGATGCTTCACCAAACCACCAGCCTACTCAAACCCCTACAGCCAGATGTGCAGCACAAGCTCAGAAAGCCAAAAATTAGAGAGAATTTGCCAGCTTCTTCATATTCATGAGCTCTTTAATAATGCTCAACAAAACTTGGAGGCATGTTCTCTGCTGTTGCTCCTGCCCTCCTGCACAGCGAGCAAGTCATAAATATTTCAGGGGAAGAGTCCAGAAAATTTGCAAGATTGGTCCTAGCCTTTTACAGCATTAATGAGCAGGCCATTAATAGTTAATGAAGCAGCTGCTGGTGATCTCAGAGGTAAAGGCAAGACGAGAACAGCAGTGTTTGCTCATTCACGACAATGTGATAATGTGAAGGAATGGCTTGATCCTTTTATCAAATCCTCCCCATCATGGCCAGACCCAGGAGTTGATCACAGGACCTCCATAAGAACCATTCCCAAGCCCCCAGCCCCACTGCTGTCACCCAGCAGGGATGGGGACTGCTGCACAGGGTTTGCACCAGCCCTCCTGATGCTCCAGGCACATCCAAGGGAGTGCAGAGGCTTCAGTGCTGAGTCTTACTCAGACACAACTGCAATGTCCCAAACACTTACCCGGGTAGAACCACACAATTTATGCCAATAAAAAGAGTGCGGTTGTTTGGCCTTTTGAAGGTCTCAGCTGTTTGTTCAAAGCTGCACCCTGAAAGCCAAACTCACAATACAATTAGGCAGCCAACTTCAAAGAACAGCTCCTGTGATTTCAGCTTCACAAGCAGCGAAAACTGCAGTGAAAAGGTGTTTTTGCTGTATTTACTCTATCATACCTCTGAACTGACATCACCTTGCCTGTATCTGTGCAGCCAGGAAAGCACATCACCTCTTGGTACCTTCACTTGCTGGGAGCTTTACTGAGAAAGGGCACCAGGAGGCTGCTGCCTGCCAACCAGGCTGCTGGGAGCAACTCCAGTGCTACAGCCCAGGCAGGGGCAAAATGAAAGGGGGTGACAAGAAGAACCGGGTAAAAGTTTAGCCATGGCCAAACTTCATTTCCTTGTTTTTATCCCTGCCAGCATCACTGATTGTTAAGGGATTTGTGACATTGGTTTCCAGCTGCTTCCACGTTCATATGGGTCTATTAATCCCAGCACTACAGTTCTTTTAATTTGCTGGCTAATAATTGTCATTTGACAGAGGTGAAAATCTTGAAGGCAGTAACTTCCTACCAGTCTCATGAAAACAGATAGGGTGTGGAGGAGAGATCCCCATCACCAGGCCATGAAGTGGAGAAGGGTTAGTCTGACCTCTCTTCAAGCGTATGCAAGAATTCAATCTCACGAGTCAAACACACTGGAAAGTGTTTTGCATCAGTTCCACTGGCCTCAGGAACAATCAGTCTCCTGGACTTCAGGTCACATCACATCTGGCTTGTCACATGTGAAGCTTTTTCTGCTCAACAGCTGATAGGGGTCTGCACAAAAAGCAAGGATTGGTAGCAAAGAGACTCCCTGAAGACCTCCAGGTGAATAGGGACAGCACAGAACCATCTTCTTCAAAAGCAAGCCCATGAAGTGAGTGGGGTTTGGAAGCAACCTGAATATCTCCCTTTTATGTAAGCGTCCTCAGCACAGAGTGCAGAAGTTTGCACTTCAGCTGCTGGGGCTATAATGCTCAGACCTGGCAGTCAACAGCTTTGCTTTCTTTGGGAAGAGGAAAAGAAAAGTTTAATTTCAGAGTTGCAGTGTTAATTCTACCCTTCAAACCAGAGATGTTCAGTAGAGCCAAGAGTCAAAGGCAACTGAGCACCGGGCCCTTTGTTAAATAATTAACTATGACTTGCCTAATCTATCTGCAGGCACTCATTGAAGAGACAAAAAACTTCCCTATCAACACCCTACGCTCACCTAAACAGTGGGCTTCCAACAAGCATGTTCTGCAATGATGTCTTGTGAACTTAACAGAAGTGGTCCTTGGCTTTGCTTGCCTTCAAACATGACTCTGCCTGCCTGTTTTTAATGCAGATCAAAGGTGACCTTAACAGATCCTCACCATTTTAAGACCTATAAAATCAGTTTACTATGTTAAATTTCAAGTAATTATTTTATTTGATAATGAGATTAAAAAATATAATTTGCCAAACATGCCTTGGAAAAAAAAAAACAAAACGCAACAACTACTTGGACTTAATAATAAAGTACACAATTAGGAATGAATGTATAGTGCTTCCTTTTAAAACCCATAGCATGTCACATTCCTTCATGCTTTCAGTGGGGAACATCTTAAAGTTGTTATAAGTCTTGATTGAAAGACTTTATCACTGTTACTATTGAACTATTTAAATCACATTAAAGATGTAACTTCACATATGAAGAACCCTGCCAAACCCAGATGTACACTGGGCTGTTCCTAACCCTCATACCATTTATTTCGCATAATTTAAGAACGGATGTTTCAAAACCACAGACAAGTAAAAAAAAAGGTTAATGATTAAAATACCACTACTCATCTTCAAATGTGCCTTAATCAGATTCCTATTAGCGCCCGTTTCATTTAGAAAAGAAGGGGAAAAAAATAGTAGCAAGATTCTTGATATTTTTCCTCCTCTTTTTGCTACATTGTGAAAGTTTCAGTACTAACTGTGTGTTAAACTTGCTGCTTCCAAATTCCTGAGTACTTATTTTTCACTGATTTCTAAACATATCAAAGGGACAACTGCCATTCATGTGCTAGCCAAAAATTAATCAAGTGACAACCCCAACCAAGCCAAGCAGCCACAGTGAAAGGTGAAGAGTGTTTCTGTACGTTGTAAAAGACCAAGAATACAGGGTGGCAAGTCCACTGCTGTATAGGCCAGCAACCATGAATTTGAGCAGAAGGGTCTCCTGGCTGATCTGAGCCAGAAGTTCAATGCAGGAACTCTTCTGTAAGATGCACAAATCCAACTCAAAGCGACAGTGACCTTGCAACACACGGCAGCAGCCTCCACCCTGAGATTCAATCAGGGCAAGAGTGAGAAGGAACAAATAAACCTTCCATCTACACAGACACGAACAAGATACAGCCAGGTTAACAATTAAAGTAAAATAACAAAAGCACTTTGATAAAAACACGGGTCATTTTGAGCAATCCTGCAAGAGCTTCACCTACCGAAGCACTGCTTGTGCCAGTGAGAGGCAAATAGGAAACGATCCATTGAGTCCAAGGCAGCTCACTGAAAAATGTGATCAAATTCTAACCTTGGCTGCAGAAATCAATACAGAGAGAAGGCTCAGGTAGGAATTCAGCTTTCCTGGACAAATACACCAAATGCAGCAAACTACACTTCACATTGTTGCATACAAGACATCTAAAAGAAAAGGCAAAAGCGTGGCAGAGATGTGGTATCCCTATCCTGCTACCTTCTGTAAGTAAAGCAGCCTGCAAACAGCCACAAATTCTCTGCCATACAGTCCTGCATATTGCATACCTCACTACCAATTTTTGGATGCAGCAGTGCTAATGTTAAATATGCAATATCCTCCTTGCAAAGTACCTGACATACTTTTCAGAGGGTGATTCACATATAAGAGCACATTTCAAAGCAGGTCCCTCATTCCATCAAGCACAAAGCTCTTTCCCAGCGGATGGAAAGGAGCCTTCCTGCCCTGCAAGCACCCTGCTGTGGCAGGCTCCCTGCTGGGATGCAGACTGAGTCCTCTGAAGTGATGGCATGGTGGGAACAGGCAGGTGGGGGAAGAGGGGAAGGAAAAGGGTACCGCAGAGAAGTTAAAAATGCAAACCATGCTTTCAACAATGTACTTCCTCCTAAACTGGTGCTCACCAAGAAGCAAGAGCAGAGCGAACAGAAAGGAGACCAGAATTCAGGAGATTAACTTTAATCTACCAGCTTGGTGCTCTGATCTGCTGATGGAGAAGAGATGGGGCTGGAGCTAAGATCATCCCAATGTATGAGATCTTTTTGCCATAAATAATACGTTGTATCACTCCTCTTCTGGCTCAGACACACACTGAGTGTTTGCACACTCTCCTGGACCACCACACACAGGGTAAACATGCAAAAATAAGGTAAAACATGAAAATAAGGTACTTACAGATAAGGCTAAGATCCAGGATAACAGGACAAGCAAACAGTATTTAAGGCACTTCAAGTATATTTAGGCTTGAAAGCAAAATACTTTAGAGATAACTTTGTTTCCCCTCTATCTGATTAACTATGGATTTTGAAACTTGTGTCTGCCTTCAACAGTATTTTTCAAGCCACCTCATCCCCTCAAAGGCAGGCAGATGAGACGCCGGCAGAATTGCAGTGGAGGGGCATCCTGTAAAAACTGTTTTAGCAGCAGCAAAACTGAGGATGCTCTAAGCCTAAAGAAAGAGAAGCTGCCAAGTTAAGAGAAACTAAGAAAACAGTTCCCTCCAAACATATCCTTCTTCCTTGTCACTCCAATTGCTTCAAAACTTATACTTTCCTTAATGATGCTGGAGAATCCCAGGCAGATGGAGGAAGGTTAAGGCTTCCGAATGCAGCAGTTTCCTCTGAATTTACTCATCACCATTTGTATCTGGAAACTTCCTACCTACTGGGCAAAATCCTGCAGGTCCTCAGTGGCCACCAGCCCCCACACCCAGCATCCTGGCATGGCTGCACGGGGGACTCTGCTGCGTTCGCCATCTCTCATGTGTAGCATCCCAACATACCTTCCCTGGTTCAAACACCCCACATGAGGCTTTGTCAGCATCTTATCACTGCTGGCTTCTCAAAGAAAATTAAACCTAACCCTCAAAATGGTAACACATCTTCCTGGCAAGATGCCTGTACCTGAACAGAGGCTAGGGAGATCTGTTTCTTAGGCTAGAGCCCAGGTAAAAGGGCTTTTGACTCTCAAAAATACCTGGCTGCTGAGTCTTGAGTGATGAGAAACAGATCCCAAAAATGTGCAACTGCGAGCTCATGACTCCTCCTGGTACCAAGCATTAAATGATGGTAATGAAAGGCAGCATCATAACTGTACAGTCTGCAAGAGATGCCATGGGGATGCCAGACAGTGACAAGGAAATAAACGAGTGATGAAGAACTCTGTAATCACCTTTTGCTGAGGAAAAGGAGGGTGTTGGTGCAGTGATCCCATGGGTGGGAGTAGCGACAGCCGCATGGATACCCAGCCAGGCAGCTAAGCACTCTCCCCAGGAGAGAGGCAAGCATTTGAACAACTTCCTCACCTTTCAATCATATGGAAATAAATAGGTGTGATCCAACACCACTCTTCTCAGGAGACTGGGAAGGGAAGTCTAGCTGGAAAAATGCAGAAAAGCCTCAGGTTGGGGGAAACTGCAATCCTCTGGGATAACCCCAGCTTCCACAATTTTCAAGGAAAATGTACCGAAGCCCAGGAAGATGACAAGCACCGAAGCCTGTAACAGCAATGTGCTCCCAGCATATCATTTAAATAAATCAGTTTCTGGAGAGACAAAAGACAAGGAAAAACTCCCTGTGGTGCCTGACAGTTCGTGCTGAAGAGGATGCTGAAAAAAAACAACTCCACAACAAAACATATTTGCTTTAGAGGTGGGAGGCAGGAAGAGAGGCGGGGAAGGCATCTCCTCAAAAACACTTCAGGCCAGAACCATCAGGACTTTCCTTTATTACTTGCGAGAGTGAATCAGCAGCGCTCCGCCGGCAAAGCTTAGCAATGCTGGCACTGTCTGCTTTGTACCGGCTTCCCCCGGCCTGAGAGGATCCAGAACCTCTCTGCATTGCTTCCTGGGGCCTCTGTCCCAGCGCTCTGTGAAATCCAACAGAACTTACCACCTCGAACTGCTTACTCTTGGATTTTCTTCTTGCAGATAAGATTTTTGAGAAGAACAAGTATTTTCCCATTCCTGCTGTCCGAGTGAGTGTACCATGAAGTAACTGAAACTAATAAGCATGAAATTAGGTTGAGATATATGTAAGAAGTCCAAAGCTTGAAGAATGAGAAAAAGGAACGTGTACATCAGAGGCAAGTGAAGAAGCATGGAGTTCTTGAGAAACACTGGCATTTTATTAAACCCACCTGAAGGTGCCTTTAAGGAGCAGCTCAGAACCTGCCTCTTCTGGTCGCTATTTAAAAAAGCAACAACCAAACACAAACAATGAGATTCTGTTTAAAATGGAAACCTATTTTTCCCTATACAGCTTTGCTCACAGGACTTCTTCCTCCGCTCATCTGACTGGACATTAGGTTAAATAACCCTGAACTTGAGGCTGCCTTAGTTATGATCACTGACTGCAAACAAGCGAGAAAATCTCTTTCCCTTGGTGTTTGGAGCTTTGTTTGTTTGTTTGTTTTAAGCTCCAACCAGTGAAATAGGCAGTTTTAACACTTACTAGAACATTGTGGGAACAACACGACAATTTATGACAAAAGAGAAGCCAAAATTGACAGGTAATTTGAGGTTGCAAGTTAAAGAAAAATATTTAGTATTTAAGAGGGGAAATAAGGTCAGGACAGGAAGAATGGGGGGAAAAAAAGGAAGGAAAATTAAGATTTCAGGCCCATAATGGGGTGCAGAAATCAGTGAGAGAAGTTCCTGTCCCACCCCTCCCACTGCTCACACAAAGTTAATTGTCCCCTCTCTTGGTGCCAACTGGGACCACATCACCAAAATACTGCAAGTTAAAAACCAGTACTAATATATATCTATATATCACTTGAGAAAGAAGGGACTGAAGCAGAGAGTTGCTTCTCACTGAGACTGTTTCCATGCAAACTCATAGCTAAGGGGACAGTGAGTGGAGTACCACAAGGGAAATAACTTTGGTTTTCAGCTTTGACACATTTTTCCAGGAGAGGAGATGAATTTTAGGCTCTGGAGGAGTCTCCCAAATGAACTGGGAAATCAGATAACACTGGTCTGGAGGTTAACTCTGTGATGTGCACGGAGCCACTTGTGTTTGGTCCAGGATGGACCCGCTCCTGTGCCCCAGAGCCTGAATGCCTGCTCCTGCAGGGAAGACTGGGCTTAACTCCAGCAGTAAAAAAGGTTTCCCAGAAAGTGTTGATGTGCAGACATCAAGAGCTGAGCATGCACATGACAGCAGACATCTCTGCATGGGAATCTCATGTCAGGTCTGTACCACTAGTGCTTACCATGCGGTTCTATCAGCCCAGGGCAGGATATGTTACTGATGCAGCTGTGCTGGCAAAACCCACGAGCAGAAAGGCTGTTAAACCAGCAAAAGCACACATTTTGCTAGTGCCACTTATCAAACTCATCAGGCAGGGTTGGGATGATAAAACTACAACCAGCAAATTCACTCAAGGAGCTTTTAGTGTGGTTGCAGGATGTTGACTCCACCAAAGTGCTCATGCACTCCTAGGACCTGGGTATCCTGTGTAATGAGATAGCAAGTAGTCTGAAATACATCCATGCTCACTTTTTGCCAAAACCTGTAGTAACAGGATGAGGGGCAATGGTTCTAAATTGAAAGAGGGATTGGATATAAGAAATTTTTTACAATGAGGGTGGTGAGACACTGCAAAAGGTTGCTCAGTGAAGCTGTGGATGCTCCATCACTGGCAGTGCTCAATGTCAGATTGGATGGGGCTCTGAGCAAAAGATGTTCCTGCCCACTGCAGGGGATGTTGGATGAAATGATCTTTAAAGGTCCTTTTCAACCTAAACCCTTCTATGGTTCTATGACCCTATGGATGCCACTGCTGCCCTTTAAGCCAGACCCCTGAGGAGTGGGCAGCCAGCAAACTTTGCATGGCTGTGAGATGAAGGGCAGCACGAGACAGAGAAGACCCACCTCACTTCAGAGCTTGTGAATGCTGTGGATGACAACTGAGCCCAAGGGTGAGCCCAGATCATGAACCTGCTTAACCTGTAGTCTATGGCTGGGTGGGGGATCTGCAATTTCCTCCCAAAATGTGTGCAAAAGTTAACTTGAGAGGCAAGCAAGTGATGAGCAGGCTTTGCTTTGCTAGATCAGGTAGGTCCCTGCTGGAAATCTGCCCAGGGGCCACAAACTGAAGAGTCGCTAAACAGTAGATGTAGCTGGGGAAGCTTGCTGCCAGAGTGACATCAAATTACTGGCATGTGCTCTTCTTTCACCACCCGGCACATCGGTATGTATCCTGCACACTGGGCCGATCCACAAAAGGTTGTCAAAACTCACTGAAATCCCTGTTGATTGTGTCCCCCCTTGTTCCCAATGTGTGATTTCTAACCATGCAGGTGTTACAGATTACTTCTCCATTTGCTTCCCAACCCTTCGTCCCTTCTGTCAGCCCTTCAGATCCAAATGCTGCCCTCCACCAAGCACTGACATTGGCCTTTCCATGGCCAGCCCTGCTTGGGGCATCACTTCTGCAGGCAGTTTGGCCACATTCATGTCATCCATAAACTCAAGGGCACGTTGCATCACAACCCATATCCTCAGCTACCAGAATAACCCCCGCCCCAGGAGGACTCCTTTAAAGTCCCCTCCTGGTTATCAGTGCCAAAACCTCCTTTGCTTGCCTGCGTCATTCTCCCTCTGCTCACTAACAAAACCCACCCATCTGAGGCTTCTTCACTGCTAAATTCACAAAGCCACTTCACACATCTCCCTCAGCGTGACCGGATCTCCTGGTTTCACCAGCAGACTCACCACACTGGCCATTTTAGATAAACTCAGCTTAAGGAAACTCCAGTTTTCACTTCAGAAGCACATTTTGCCTCTCGGTTCGGAGGAAAGCCTGCCGAGGGCATTGTCTTATATCCAAACCCGCAGCGTTTCTTGAAACAACCCCAAGTGCATCTTTGCAAAAACACAACACTCAAGCAACCCTTCTGACTTGCAAAGGTGGTGTGGGGGAAGGAGAGCTGGTCCGGTGGTTTCTGAACTGCCTCCGGATGGGAAGGCTGGAATTAAGCTCTTGTCCCTTCATCTTCCAAGGGCCTGACTCACTTCATTCCCGTTTTGCTATACGTTTGCAAACCTAACTCTCACATATTGCCCTGCTTGAGAAGTATTTGCAACATTACGGGAATCAACAGCTTTTCTGGCTTTTTCAGAAAAAAACCAAACTAACCGTGCCCTGGGACTGAACCGCACCGTGACACCCAGTGAACTGCAGACCTATTCTTGAGGGCTTGATAAAACAAACACCACAAATATTAGTACCAGCTGAAGGGACACATGTAAACACACCTTAACAAAAGGGCAGCAATTACTTTAATGGCTTTAAGTTAAAGCCTTCATAGACTATTTTAATGCCAACTTTTGTTCATTACTTACTTCCAACAGGCACAGATACCATCATGCAGATGTGCACATTACAAACTTCAGTTTGCAATAACTTTTAGGGAAAGCAACACACTTGCTGGATTATCCTTGCACTTGAAAGAAAGTCAAAGCTACAATTACGCTTTCTTCACCTAAAAAGCAAATGCAGCTTCATGGCAACCTGACAGCCATGGTAAAACCTCAGGGAAGTGACACTGTCCATTTCTAAACAATTTATGATCAAAATACTATTTAGATTTATTTTCAGTGGATGTTTTCATTCCTTAAGTGAGCACACTTGAAAACAATTTAGACATGGCTCAAAACATCCCAACCAGAGAGACTCCAAATAACATTGCTGAGGATCATCTGAGTTAGAGCAAAGCTAAAAGGAATAAAACCCAAAGATGTTGCACATGCAAATACATTGATGTCATGCCTGTCAGTAAAACCTTCATCTTGAATGAAGACGAGCAAAACCTGCTGTGTTCTCACTCCAGCCCGCAGCAGCTTGAAACTGGTTTGAAAACGTGAGAAGCAGCAACTTTGCTACATCGAATGTCAGCTTTCCCTTTCCTACTTTTAATAAAAACTGAATAAAATTCCCCCTCTCTAACAAAAAAGAACCAAACGTGACGCTGCCAACCTGGGCTGTCTCATACAATGGATTACTGCTTTTGCAGACACTGTTTAGAAATTACTAATTGTAACTAGGGTAAAAGACAACAAAAGTGGTACTTTGAGAGATAGTAGTTGGAAGGAGCACACACCTTTTAAACACCGACAGCAAATGCCCTGTGAGATGAAACACTGACAGGAGAATTTTTGGGGTGGGCAGGCAAGACAAATGCCATTTCACAAAGGTGAGTAATCAGGCAGGCTCTGGGCTGATAACTGAGCTATACACATTTATAAGTGCCTTCCAGCACCAAGTTCATCATAGGTACGAGAAGAGTGAATGAACACTGGAGAGCTTTCTGCCATTCATTCTGCAGAAGCCTGGAAGGGGATAAACACGGCTGCTGAAGCAAAGTAAGGACCAGACAACAACTTTAAAAGTGCTGTTGCTTTTTAGCGTTTATATTCTCCCTGACTGCTGGCCAGTATCCTGCTTTCCCTGACCTGGAGATCAATTTGCAATTCTGTGTTTCAAAGAGCTGCAGGGTTCATACAAGAGACTGAAGCCACATCTGCATGAGAAAGGCTTCAGCAGGACAGGGATACATGACACTGGCAAGGCACTTCAGTCGCAGATCCCTCTTAAACAGCAAAATTACTCCTCTACCGGTCTTGTAAAACCACGGCAGCACACAGCAGTGCTACTCCACATGCCCTTTCCCATACGGCTGCATGCAAGAGGTTTCTGCTAGACACATCAGACTCCGCTGGTCACACCTTCACAACCATCCCAGCCCGAGCCAGGAGGGACAAACCCTGCTCCAAGTTTAAAAACAAAACCCAAACCAAACAACAAAAGACAACTAACTGACCAACTACATGTGGATTATTTGTAAGTGAGCTGGATGGTGAAGCAGAGAGCAGTAAAGATTTACCATCATTTGCTGTAAAAGAATTACATTAAGACATTTGACATTTTAGTTTTCAGCCCCAATTTTGAAAGGTTTTCTTTTTGTTGGGATGACTGTCACTGCTCCACTAAAGGATGTGCTAAAATCCCTTCCTGAACTTGGATCTTGACACCTGTGGGACAAAAGAAGATTTAACAGGAAAGAGCAGCTTTGCCTCGCTGACAGCCTTTCACTGCACTCCTGGCATTGCTGAGGGAGATCCCCCGCGGTGCCAGAGCCGCTGGCTTACAAGGCACCCTTGGTTCACTCACCACCCTTGTCTGCTGCTCCCCTCACTGCTGCCACAGGAACTGCTGGGAAGAGGTGATGACCCCCATCACCAACTCACCTTCCCACATACCAAGTCCTTCTTTTCCCTCCCATTCCTACTTCTTTGGATGCTTTTTCCCTTTCTGCTCTCCACCTTCCAACCCCAAACTTTTGCCGAGTTTCCCCCTGCCCAGCAGGCCCCTCACAAGCTCCCACGGTTTAGAAGGAGCACCTGCCCCAAGAGGATGGGTATCACCATCGGATCTGCCATCAGAGACGTGTCTGGGCAGCCCAGGGGGGAAGGAAATCAGGGTCATGCCCTCTTCCAGGCTGTGTCTCCCTCGGGAGGAATTCCCATGCACAAAGTGAACTAAAGGGCTCAGGGAAAAGCCGGGCAGAAGGATACCCCGAAGTCAGGCAGGCATAGCCCAACTCCACTTCCAAGTTTTATTCCTAGCAAAGAGGGGAGAAAAATCTGTGTCTTTCGCTATCTCCCTCATCCCAGAGGGGCAGAGGACGGAAAAAAAGGAGACGGTTGCGTGATGCCTTTGGAAAACAGCTAAAACAAAAGGAAAGTCACCCCTCCCCACCAATAAAAGTGGATGCAGCGCGCCACGGGCCGAGTTTCCCCAGCCTCCCCATCCCGGAGAAATAAAACGCCACAGGAAGGCGCTGGGAGGGGGTGAGGGGGAGAGGCGGAGCGGGGAGCCCGGCTCGGTCCCGGCGCGGTGCCACCCGCCCGCAGCTCCCCGCAACCCCCGCCAGCAGCCCCCGAGCCCGGCCACGGCGTCACGGGGGAACCGGTAGTGGGGAAGGGCG
>WYDI02007181.1:0-18152 GCA_009867235.2 Psittacus erithacus
AGGGGCTTGGAGCAAGCTGCTCTAGTGGAAGGTGTCCCTGCCCGTGGCAGGGGTTGGAGCTGGAGGAGCTTTCAGGTTCCAACCCAAACCATTCTGTGACTATGAAATCGCGTGTCTGGCCGGTGACAGCCCTTGGCGCCCGGCGGCGGCGCGCCGCCATGCTGCCCGCCCTTGGCGCCTCGCTGCTGCCATGGCAACCGCCGCGGGCCGAGGTATCCCCAGGCGCCTCAGGGTATAGAATGGCTGGGGGTTTGCCCATCAGCCTCAGTCATTGGCTGCCTCCCGGAGGAACCGCCCACTCGGTGGCGCTTTAGACCAATCAGCGTCCTTCCTCCTTTCGAAGGCGGAAGAAGTGTTCGTAAACAACAACTCCCCCTCCCGCGCCCTCCTCCGTCCCCGCCTGGCCTCCTGCTGGAGCTCGGCACCATCCTGCCTTCTCATTGGCGGATAACCTCCCACCCCGAGCGCGGACAGCCAATGAAAAGCGGCGGCTCTTGATGGTGGCCTCCTGGCGCTGCGGGGTGGGACGGAAGTAGGAAGCGGGTGGAGGGGGTTCGGTGTCGCCGCCGCCGCCGCCGCCATGGGTGCCGTGCTCGGGGTGTGCTCGCTGGCCAGCTGGGTGAGTAGGGCAGCGGGGGCTGCCGCAGCGCTTCCCCGGCGCATCCCCCGCCTTCCCGGGGAGCGGCCCGGAGCCTCCACGGGGTCCCGGCTCGAGCCCGCGGCCGCTGACCCCGCTCGCGGCCTGTGGGCAGAGGCTCGTCCCGCCAGCCCCGGGAGCCCCTGGGAGCGGAGCGGCGGAGGCTGTGTTTGTCCCGCTCCTGCCCTAGGGGCGAGGGGCCCGCTTGATCGCGAGGCTGGCGGCCGGGGCTTGCCCTTGCGAGTCCGTGTGGGTGCCATGGGGCGCTGCCGCCCCTTGCAGCCAGGCGGCGGGTGCGGAAACCGAGCGCGGGTGATCGGTTGGTTATTCACGGGTGTTCTCAGGCCCGACGTCAGTCAGAAACGTCGATTAAACGGTTTATCTGCGCAGGGAGTGATGTTTCTGACTGGAGCTGGGGTGTTTTCCTGCCTCCGTGAGGGAGGAGCGCCCTCACTGTGCCTGTCTGTGCCCTGCAGATTCCCTGCCTATGCAGCGGTGCCTCGTGTTTGCTGTGCAGGTGTTGTCCCAACAGCAAGAATTCAACAGTGACGCGGCTTATCTATGCCTTCCTCTTGCTTCTCAGCACTACTCTTGCCTGCATTATGCTGGCACCAGGGATGGAAGAGCAGCTGAAAAAGGTACGAAGGAGAAAACATCCAAATGTGCCTTGTCTCTTGAGATAAGAGACTGCGTGTACTGAATGATTTCTGCCTGAAATAGCAAATTCAGTCAGTGTACATTTTTAAGCACATGCCCGGTCTCTGAAACATGACCAGACTTGGAGATTGACAGTTGTTTATCAGAGGCCTGGTGCTTTGGTTTCTTAATCTTCCTGCGGGCTTTTAGTGGTGATATGGGGAAAGAAACACGATAATAGGGTCTGTGCAGGCTGGCTGAGCACAAGGTCTCTTGTTATCAAATCTCCCAGAAGGCAGCTGACTGAAAGCCTTAGCTCTTAGAGTGCTTAAAGAATGTAATTGCAAATACAGATATAAATTCACAACTGAATGTGTCTTTGTTCAGATACCTGGATTTTGTGATGAGGGGCTTCACACGCACATACCGCACATGGATGGCTTTGTCAGCTGTGATGTATTTGTTGGCTACAGAGCTGTCTATCGAATCAGCTTTGCCATGGCAGTGTTCTTCTTTCTCTTCTCTCTGCTCATGATAGAAGTGAAAACAAGTAATGATCCAAGAGCCTCGATACACAATGGGTATGTGTGTGAGCCAGTTGCCTGCTCTGGCTTATTTCCTCTCTCAAGTTTTGTTGCTGAACACAGAGTCAAATGTTTATGTGTACATTGACTGCCTTGTTTCTTTTGAGTTGAATGGAGAGTAACACTTTAGTCTCGTAAAAAGCTTCCTATTTATGTAACATATTCAATGTACTTACAGTCCTCTAAGGTTGGATCACCAAAAGGGAGGTGCTGTGGGCACCCCTCTGTATTTACACAGAGATGTTGGATTTCAGCTAGTTCCTGTTGCCGTCTGTGTGCTGAATCAAGTGCTCATTGGGTCATTCCAACTCAACAAGCTAGCAGAAACTGGTTTCTGATTGTCTGGCCCTTTCTTCTGATCTTCTCTCTTAGGTCTCCCTTTTCCCTTCTCCAAGCAGAGCAGTGCAGAGTTAGCCTTCCTCCCTGTGAGGATGAGCTGATAACTTGGTGTTTACTGGGGCAGGGGATCTTCTTTCAGCAAAGCTTTCCAGCCAGTCATCCCCCAGCCTGTTCTGTTGCATGGGGTTTTCCTGTCCCAGGTGTTTGTATTTAGGTGTTTGTATTTGTGTGTGCTGAACTCTAAGGTTTCTGTCAGTGCATGTCTCCAATGTATTGACAGTCGCTTCACCCTCTCTCCTGACTGCTGAACGACGTTATCTGTAATCCCAGTGAACACAACTTTTTTTCTCTACATTTCTGTTAGACGCTCATCTATGTACAGCAAGCTGCTTGCAGATCATGCAAAACACGACTGTTGTGTGCAGAGCAAGACCAGTATTTTCAACTTGTATCTTCTTTTAAAGGTTCTGGTTCTTCAAAGTAGCTGCCATCGTGGCTATCATGGTTGGAGCATTTTACATTCCTGAAGGGCCATTCACAAGAGGTACAGTTAATACATCATCACAGAATTCTGTTTAATAAATTCTCACAGACTTACAACTTACAGTTGCAATAATTAAAGTTACCTTGGAGAAGACACAGATTCCACCCTGCTTCTTGGTTCATCCAGTATTCTGGTGACCAACTGAAGTTATGGCAATAAGGAATCAGTTTTCAAGTGCATAGGAGTTAGGTATTGACAGTTTTACTCCATGACACAATCACTACTGGGCTGAGCTTTCTGGCACTAGTTAGATTAAAGGCAGCTCAGAACACTGAGCAGTGCTAAATACTTCCCTAGAGTCTTTGAAATATCCGTGCAAGAAACTTTTACTGTCTGGCCACATCACAGGAACTCGAAGGGGTTGTTGCCCCTCACAGAAATGCAGCATGATGGCACTATATACACAAAGATGTCTTGTGTAAATCTTGTGTTCATTCTAAAAACATGTCGGGTTAAACATTCCCATGCTCAGCCTAACTAGCACAGGCTGTACTCTTGAATAGCTGGGACTCCTTACATGCTTTGTCAGGATGGAGGCCAAAGTGATTAACAGCATCTGCATTTCTAAACATGGTTTCAGATCTTTTCATTATTTGTCTGCAGTATAATTAGGAGCTTTTTAATTTTTATTACATTTTTTTAATTGGGGGAAGCGTGCAGATGATGAAAGCTAACCCTGTTTTTCATGTTCCCTTTACTAGCTTGGTTTGTTATTGGTATCTGTGGAGCTGCTGCCTTCATTCTTATCCAGTTGGTGCTTCTTGTGGACTTTGCTCACTCCTGGAATGAAAGCTGGGTTGAGAGAATGGATGAGGGAAATCCTAAATGTTGGTATGCAGGTAGGAATCTTAACCTGTAAAGGATTTGTTTCTGCTGGCCACTACTCTGCAGAGTATCACTTACTAGTTTGCAAACATACCTAGACTTACACTTTGCAGTGTCCTTGAATCATTCCTGTAAACATTTGGAATGAACAGCTGCAGCACTGCCTTTCTCTCATTAAGATGCAAAATACTTTAGGCTTGTGATTAGCAGATCCAACAGTCATAATAAACAACACTTGCCTAGTTTGCAGTGTGAATGCAGAGCTGGTAGCCTGGATCTCTTCAACTCTAATTTTGCTTTGCTACCTCCTTTCCTGAGGTCCTCAGGAGCCCAGTGATGTCCATGACTGGCTGCAGTACAAGACAGAGCGTGCCTCAGTGCATGCTCCCAAGCTGACTGCTAAATGACAAAGTGCTAATTGTTGTCACTCTTTGCTCATAGCTACAGTATTTTGTAGCTTCTTGTAAAGAAACAGCAGAATAGAAATGAAAATGGGTAACCCCTAGCATAAAGGGGGGAATTCAGGGCTTCTAAATAGACCGCGAGAAGCGCGTAAAAAGCACTCTCATTTTGACACCATGGCTTGACATCAGTTAAACCAATTAAACTGCTGCTGAAAGGCAGGTCTTATTCCCCTGATGACAGTGTTGGCTTTCCTTTGAGCTGCAGTGCTTAGTGAGTCAAAGCAGAAGTCTAGCAGTACCCAACAAAAATGCATTCTGCTAGTACAGTTTTCTGAGCCAGACTTCCACATGAGGAGTAGGGACTGTCTCATTACAGTGGTAGCTGGTCATTAAATCACCTTAGATGTACTGTTAAATTACATGGGTATTGTAACAGTTGGGTTTTTTTTCCCCTCCAGCTCTGCTGTCCTGTACAAGCTTGTTCTACGCCTTGTCCCTGGTTTTTATTGTTCTCTTCTATATTTTCTACACAAAGCCTGATGGCTGCACTGAGAACAAGTTCTTCATAAGCATTAATATGATCCTGTGCATTGTTGTCTCCATTGTTTCTGTCCTTCCAAAAGTGCAGGTATTATTTTTCCTCTGCTATTTTCCTCTGACATAGAAGGCAGGGAAGTAAGAAGGATGTAATACCAATTCAGTCAGACTTAAGAACTTTAAAATTTGGTTATCATCATAGCTATGCTAGCTAGGAACATCCGGGGAAAAAATGTAGCTTCAAGACCAAGGCATTATGAAGTGATGTGTTTCCTGAAGATAGGCTGTTTGGGCTAACATTGTTTTGGGCTTTGTTTCTGTGTAGGGGACTGCTAGTGTAGTTTTAGTGGTGAAGGTTCTGGCAGAACAGAGAAACCTGTTAGGGAAAAGCAAACAAGTTGGGAATTTATTGGCTTAATATTGTGGCTTTGAAATTATGGGTAAGTGTGTTTAATGAGAGTAAGTTTGCATGATACTTGATTCTGAACTGGCAATACTTAAACAAAACACATGCTAAGTTCCTGTCTACAAAACTGTGGGGCAAGTTGGGATTAAGTCAGTGAGAAACCATAACTAAGGCTTGGGCACAGAAGAACTGGGTTTGGTTTGCTATTCCTTCCATGTTTGGCTTGCTCACTGCATAAATTGTGTTACTCTTAAGGGTTTTTTTCCCCCCAGTCTTTTGAACATGGAATGAAGCCCAGTGCATATCTAAAAAATAAAGATTCTCATGCTAATAACTGTTGGCAGTAGGGTAAAACTGCCCAACTATAGGTAAAACTTGCCCATTTGACCTTGGCTTGCTCTTTTGTCTTTGAACAGGAACATCAGCCTCACTCTGGCCTCCTCCAGTCCTCTGTTATCACGCTCTACACCATGTATCTCACTTGGTCAGCCATGTCCAATGAGCCTGGTAAGCAACAGGCTGGGCTGAGTAACATACTTTGGTGTGAAAGCACCAAGCTGTTGAATTGGCTCATTGTTATTTCAGATCACTGTGTGGGGATTGCTGCTCTGTCTGGCTAACATCTAGTGAGGAATTAAAGCATCAGATTGCCTCTTTCCAGAACTAAACTGGGACATTTGAGGGTAGCAAAACCAGTGTCAGGGCATTCTTATTTTATTACATCCCTTCCCTAGCTCACAGGAAGGAAAAATATTCCATGCCATTGCTGTCTCTGGGGAATTAAAGAGATCAGCAGCTAAAGGGAATGACAAAATGCAAGCTTACCTGTCATCTTTTCTCAGCTAAATGCTGGCAGAGCTCCTCTCTCTAATCTGCCTTGAAAACCTTTTCAGAACGAAGCTGTAACCCAAGTTTGCTGAACATCATTACCCAGATAGCTACACCCACTATTGGTCCAGCAAATACCACTGTTGTACCTGCTACTCCAGCTCCGCCCAAGTCCCTACAGTGGTGGGATGCCCAGAGCATTGTTGGATTGATTATCTTTGTCCTTTGCCTCTTGTATTCCAGGTGGGTTCTGCACTGCTATCAAATGATAAACCACTGGGATTTGTCTGACTTTTTCAGTTTGAGTCAGGGTCTAGTGAAAAATGTACTTGTGTTTATTCATATCCAGCTGCTGTCTCAGGCCTGAGCCCAAATATGGCTGATAAAGCTGTGGTTCTGTTTTGTGCATGTGTTACAAGACCTGGACTAGGAACACTGTTTAATTTGGTTAACAAAAGCTTGGATGAAAACGATCTCTTTCAGAAGCTTCCTGTGTTTTCAGATGGATTTAAAAAACATTATTTGCTTGTCCCAGACATTCACTGTGATCTGTTGCTTGTTCTATTAGCAAACATGCCAACTGGAAAAGGAGTTTTTAACCATGTCTGTCTGTGGGTACATTGCAGCATTCGTACCTCAAGTAACAGCCAGGTGAACAAGCTGACACTGTCTGGGAGTGACAGTGCCATTCTGGAGGAGACTGTGGGAACAGGCAGCGGGGCTGCAGAGGAAGGAGATGTGCGCCGTGTCATGGATAACGAGAAGGATGGTGTTCAGTACAGCTACAGCTTCTTCCACTTGATGCTATTTCTTGCCTCTCTTTACATCATGATGACACTCACCAACTGGTACAGGTAAGAGCAAGACAGAAAGTGATGGGTTGTATGTACCAGGCACCGTTTCTAGTTGGATAGGAGACTCCCGCCAAAACAGGTTAAAGTGCTGTCCCTGGGCTAGCTGCATCAGACTTGTGTCTTCTCAGGTTTTTTGTTGCTGATTTAAGATGTAAAATGACAAAATCAGCAGCTGCAGTCCTGGTGGACTGCTTCACAGTGGCAAGGGCAGAAAGTGTGGTTATTATCCTTCAGATAGGCAAGCAGCAGGAAGGAGACTTACAACATTGGTTTAAGGTGGCCTCCCAGGAAGCTTATCAGAATCCAGAGTCCAGATCTTCACTCTGGGAAAGATGTGCAGGGACAGCCACACATGCCACTTAGAGATACGGTTTCTTAGATCTGTTTGCTGCTGCAGCTTAAAACTACTTTCTCCAGGACTGTCATATTATTCGAATTAACAAATGCACTTACAACCACCAGAAGTCTATTGCATAGCTCTCTCATATTTCATAGAATCACTGACTGGTTTGGGTTGGAAGGGACATTAAAGCTCATCCAGTTCCACCCCCCAGCCACCCCTAAGGGCCACCTTCCACTAGCCCAGGTTGTTCCAAGCCCAGTCCAACCTGGCCTTGAGCACTGCCAGGGATGGGGCAGCCAGCTTCTCTGGGCAACCTGAGAATTTCTTTTAAGAGTAGCACATCAATAGACACAAGCAGGTTCATTTTGAAAATTGGGTAGCAAGAACATCAGGCCTATGAAGGAAGGAAGGAAGAAATTGCTGGTTTAGTTGTCTCACCACTCTCCCACAAAGGTTCTTGCATTGGAGTGTCTTGAATGACTGTCCTAACTTCAGATTCTTATGAGAGGTAGTAAGGAACAATGGCATGTGCCTTCTCTGTGTATTAACTGACTTGACTTTACTTTTTAGCCCTGATGCAGATTTTAAAACAATGACAAGTAAGTGGCCAGCCGTGTGGATGAAGATAACCTCCAGCTGGGTTTGTCTCCTCCTCTATCTCTGGACTCTAGTGGCTCCTCTTGTCCTCACTAATAGGGACTTCAGTTAAATGGCTGAAGCTTATGAAAGTGGAGATTTTTATGCTGAAGGCCAAAATGTTCATGTATTGCTTTAGTTATATGGTCTATGTTACTGTTGCTTATGCTGGTATTAATATGCAGGTGGACAGAAAGTTATACATTGCATAATGCTTGATGCAGGATCAAAATTAGTATCAGTTATCTATTTTAACCTTCAGTCATGGTTTTCTTATTACAGCATTTTTAAAATTCACTACAGCTCTGCTGTCAAAGCACAAAAAGTTTCTGTTCTGTCCAATAGCCACAACCTTTCTATTGAATTGAAGTGACATTTAGCTAAAATACAAAGTAATATATTTTAAAGAACAGTTATATTCAGCATAATGCACTAATATGCCAATGCTTCAGTTCCTGGGAGTGTAAGCTATGCTGCTTGATTTCTACATTCCACTGCAAAAGTTGATTGAAATTATACTTACCTTCCTGTGTTGTGGCAAAAAACCCCTTATTCCTCACTAAAAGAACAGAACTTCGAGCTTAAAAAATTGTGAACTCTTAATTCCTTTTAAGACCAAACTTCTCTTTTCTAAGAGGCAACTTCTATGGTAAGTTCTTTTTTAGTATCTTTGCCAAATATCGAGTGGTAAGTGTATGACTAGCTTAAACAACTTTGATTATGGTGGAAAAATAGAGCTTCAGATTGATTTCATTTGTCTAATATGCTTATAAAAATAATGTACATGAAATGATTATTATGGGCACTACGGCATTTGCACTGTAAACTTCTTTGAATAAAGTGGACTAACTACTGACACTGTCCCAGCTCTGTTGAGCAGCGTTATGAAGCAGCAGTTATCTCCAATGCAAAATACTACATACAGTGATTAAAATGCTGATAGCTGCTGCAGTGTCCACTTGGATGTGACTGAATGTTTTCACCATGCAGCAAAATAGTAAGTCATAATGTATTTCTTTTGAAACAAATAGCATCTTCCATGTGATTCTCAATGTCAAATCCTGTCCCTTGGACTTTGCTTGGGTATATTTTCAAGTTAAATTTAGCTCTGCAGTAGGAAGGAACACCTTTCTATATAAAACCATGGCAATTACAGTTGATTGCAACTGTGTGTATAGTGTGGAACCAAGTATTTGTTGCTATTGGCTTCTATGATAAAATACCCCAACATGACACAAGACAAACACATTTAAAATATCAAATTAGCAGCTGTTACAATGTGTTTAATCACCCAGTCATGCATCAGAAAAGTACATGGGTTTGACCACTCCATTTTATAAAATGCAATATAAAAATAAATTTTGTCAAAATAAGATGTACACTTAAACCACCCAACACCTCTAGGCCTACATACAACAGAAGGCAAAAGTATTAGTTTGAATAACACTGTGATTAACTCATGCCAAAATGAGATTTAACAAAAACAATACTTCACCGAGTTCCTGAAAATACCTCAGGGTTTGTAACACCCATTTGCAAGAGTATAAATTCAAGTACTTTTATGTACAGAATGCAGCTACCTTTTGTCCCACTCAATGCCAAAAGCCATGGCTGCCCAGTGCAGTTCAAGTATCTTTCCTTAGGTGTTGGATTTGGCAGGGATGGCTTATGGACTGGGCAAGGCATATAACCTCTGGGAACAAAGTTAGTTCAAGTGGAAAAAAGAACAGATCTGGTTTAGTGCTGTAAACAAAAAGAAACCAAACCCCCCTAGCCTGTAAGCTTTTCCTATCTATTCTCTTAACTTGCAGATAAAGACTCTATGCTTAAATTGTTTATTTTCCAAACGCTGATATGAGACATTTTGAGAACAAACTGATTTCTTTGCTAGTAAGTGCTAAAGCTCAAAGAACATTCTCAGCTCAGTAGTCAGGCGCATGTAAGACAGAACTGTGCTTTCTGCAAGACAAGCCAAGCACTGGTTATGAACCTAAAAAGGGGTTAGTGATAGAGCTCAATGACATTGCAACTCAGTGTCTTGAGTTTTAAAGCCAAGAAAGAGCAAATTAGAAGTAACAGATGCTTGATAAAGATAAGCCTGGCTTAGTTCAAGCATCCTGACATCAACTGTTCACCAGACAGCTTTAACAAAGGTTCTGGAGGCATAAGACCAGCTATTTTCAGCATTGATAATGTATCCTTATCTATTATGTTTAAATAATATGCTGTATTTGTAGTTTCTCTGTGAGCAGAGGAGAAAAGGGCAGGGAGAGATGGATCTAGTTTGCCTACTATTTAAGGCATGCAAGAGAATATAAAAGCCTGAAAAAGGGTGTAGAAGCTCCTCAGCCTTCTGCTGAACACAGCTAGGTTGTGTTCTTTCTGAAGGACATTAAATTGAAATTTGAATATTCAGCCTCCCTCTCTGGTAGTTCTATGAGGGGGTCAGAGTAGCTATTCCTATAGGTTAGCTGTCAAAATGCCGCCACTTCAAACCCTGCAGCACAATTAGGAAAGTGTATCAAATACCAGTCAAGCCTTCACCTCTAGGGAAAGCGGTTAGTTGTACATAGTGGCTGGAATTAAGAGGCACTAAACACCACTCTCTCTGTGTTCTGGCAGTTAAACAGTGTGGGCAGCCAGTTGCCTGTCTAAGTCCTGGTGCTATGTGCTGCTGTCTTGCTGGGGTGGCACAAAGAACTGAATTAATCTCTACAAAACACGCAGCTTGTTCTGGTCAGAGATGAGGAAGTGGCTAGCAGCGCTCTGACCTTAATTTAAATGGTGATGTTGGGTTTTGTTTGGTTTTCCCCATACTACAGGTAATAGTTGTCAAAAGAGGTGTAAGAATTGGCTTATAAAGTTAGGAAAAATCAGATGCTTTTCATCTCTTTCCACTTTTAACCTAAAACAATTCAAGTGATGAGTTCCCTGCTCCCACAAATTCTGACCGCCACACAGGAAAAAAGCTTCATGGTCTACCCCTTTTCAAAACCCAATCTCCTTTTTTAACGCTTGGATGAAAAGTATGGCATTTGCTTGTACCTAGTTCCAGAATCAGGTCTGCTGCCAGATCAGGAAGTCATTACAGCGGTAGAGGAGTCTCTTTTTGGCAATGCAATTGTGCTGCAGGGAGACTGAGAGGAAGACAGACATTCAAAACGGAGATTGGCACTTTGGAAAATGAATGTCTGAAATTCTTAAGATGCTTTAGTTTTCTGTTTACAGAAACAACTGGTACCTGTAATGACACTTGGCACTAACTAAAGATTTCACCCAGAGAAAGTGCTGTAGAGGTAAGTCTCCAATTAGAAGGGATGTTCTTTTTCACCAAATATTAACTACTTTACCTTCAAGTAACAAGCTGTGCTTTCCTGACCCTAGTGAGGCTTTCCATCCACACTATTACAGTGCAGAAAAACGTGTGCAAAGAGTGTGCTAAGAGTAAGTTCTCAATCAAGACCCTTAAACAGACTGAACTTGGGGAGTTGGAACAACTTATTTAGACAAAGGTATCTTACCCTGATTTGACAGTGGAGTCTTAGTTCTGTCTCTAGACAAAGACCTAGAGGCACAGGCATACAAGCTACAGGTAAATACTGAAGAGATGATTAAAGTTTAACTTTGTACAGGAATGGGACAACCAAAGACAAAAGAGGTCAACAAAGTTGAAAACAAAATTGTAACATTCCACAAAAGAGCCAACAAGCACAGTGAACAAAATGCTCCAGTACCAGGAAATTTAAGAATGTGCTTTCAAACAGCCTGTCTGCATTTGGTTTCACAGACTTAAACTCAAATCCTGCCCAGAGTAACAAGCTAAAGAAGCACCTTGCTCTCATACATAAAGTATTGCCCTCTGTACATCATACGCCAACTGCTACAAAGCATCCTTAAAATTCCATGTACAAGTTACTTACCCAACTCATCACAACCAGCTGAAGAAAAGAACTGACAACGTGGGAAGGTGGGTGACATAGCTGTTTCTTACCTGGTACTGAACCTCATTTTTTGAAGCTGTTACCTAATCAAAAGCCATAGTACTTGATCTGAAAAGCTTCCTGTTTTCTGAAAATGAAGACTGCTTGTTTATAATAGGCTTTGGCATAGATGTTGTAGTATTTGATCTTCCAGGTATAGTTTTTCCTACTGTGAGGCAGTTTCAGAGATGGTCTCCAGGCTGACACTCCTGGGAAGAAAGTTTTGCTCTGTATTAATTTAAGATAAATATCCATTGAGATATTTCAGAAATACCAACTCACAATCTAAACCAAGTGGTAAAGGACAGCTCAAATTAGACTTTTAAGTTTTTAAGCAATCTTCACTGACAGAACTACATTTTGCAGGGTTCAAAAGCGATTTTCTTGTCTTGGATTATTGGTGTTTGCAAAAGGGGATGGTCACAGCTAGTAAATCATCATTGTCACTTTTCACCTGTGTGGGGAGGGGACAAGAAGCTGTCAAGCTTACCATCCTGTAATACTAGGGTGTTTTTCCTTTATCAGTAGAAAGAACAGGCCAGTTTGCATCATTCACATGGATGTTGATGAGTCTTAAGTATTCTACATAACTGGTGCTCTTTGCCTTTATCCTCCCTGAACTTTGCCCTGCCCCCATTGTGCACTCTTCAGCTTCCTTTGGTTCTACAGTGTAAAGTGCCTTTGTGATCTGTCACTAAACTGCAGGTTTAGGGGTAAGGCAGAGTTCACAGCATCACCTATCAGAACAGATCTTAACTGTGCTGGAAACCTTCCCTTTACTGGTTTTTTAGTAACAGTAATAGAGCTGAGGTTTCATGCCTCGCAGAGAATCATCACATTGCTTTTCATCAGCATCCCCACTCCCTAGCATGTCATGGGGAGAGCTGTCACACGGGAGAACCAGCTCTGAGAAATCGTGCTGAAAGTCATCTTCAGAGGCCAGCAGCAGCTCATTCCATGCAGAGGTATCCAGCTTCCCTGAAGTACCACCATACTCTTCAGGAAGGATCGCTGGAGGAATATTTTGATGAAGGGAATTCAGATCACAGCCATGAAGAAAAAACTGAAGAAAGCAGAAGATAGCTTTAATAGTGAGTATGAAACATTTTACAGCAAGTTACTGAAACAGACAACTAACAAGCTTGTTTTGAGTTAAAAATCAAGTTTTAGAAGTGATGTGCTTATAAGCAAGTGGCAGCATACAACAGTGGGCAGGTGCAGTTAAACATAATAGTGGGAGGTATTGAAATCCAAGTCTAGTGCAGCTTAAGCCCCAACCAAGACAGACTTAACAATTGCCAGTCTGTGCAGGGTTCCAAATTCAGCTTGTCACTAAATTCCTTCCTGGGACTGAAAGTACTTATGCTTGTGGGAAAAAGCATCATCCTACATCCAGTCCAATAGAATATTCTTCCCGTGCAGGATGTTTCCATAAGGGAGAAGAACAAGGCAGGGGCAGCACAGCTTTTCTGTGACACCACCTCATAAACGAAGAGTTATTGCCAAAATAATCCAACCCTAGGGGTGGAATTAATGTCTTGGATACATACCATGTGTATTAAAGCTCTGTATTCATACTATGCCAATATTAAATTCCTCAAAGCTTCTCTCTTGTGAAGAATTTTCCCAACAGGCATATTTTTGGAAAGTAAAGCAGAAAAGACCAGTTACATCAAGTAAGTGGCACCAGTGTGTTTCTAGCTGTGAAGTTTTTCAATATGTTTTACTGCAATGGACAAGCAAGGAACTTTCCAACATAACATTAGTGTTAAAATGACCCAGATCCTTACCCGGTTTGCTAGCTTTTCCTTCAGAAAAGGCTTGATGATTGCAAAAATGCCTTTGAATATACGAGGTTCATTTATTATGTTAACAGCTTTTATTCGAATGGGGAATCCATCCTGAAGGGTAAAGAATAATGTTATAATGCAGTACATAAGACATTTGCTGTCTTCCTCTTTTTAAAACCTCCTGAGACTGACTGCCAGCACAACCCACTGGCTCCCAAACTTTCAGAGGTACCAACATAAACCAATACAGCAACAGAAATGTACCTTGTAATACAGAATAGTTTTAGGATGTGATCTGAGAGTGCAAAGTCAAGAGACAAAACCTTGCATTGAGAAATGTATTGCTGTCAGTAAATCCTGATTTCTTGTTGTTCTTCATCTGCCCTGGCAAAGGCACTCAGGTGATCACTGTATTCCCAAGCCTGATAAGAGGATGCAGTTAGGAAGTGATGACCCTGGCTTCTGAGGAGTGTGCCATGCTCAGACCCAGAGCAGGCTGATTCAGTGTGTCCAGCTACAAGACTTAGTACAAAAGGTACTCTAAAATGTTTTTCTACATAAGGAAGAAATCTGGTACCACTATTTTTCTGCCATTCCAACTGTTCTGTCATGCTAACTGCGAAGACAAACAGGCTCTGCTGCCAATAGAACGCAATGTCTCTTCCACAAGACAGTTTAAAACAAGTTAGTTTTAGTTACAGGATTTCTGCTGGACAAATATAATTACAGAAACATTTTTCTGAAGCAAAAGCTCATTATCAGCAATTAAGGTCTTGTGCCACAGTGCAGTTTCTTTCCCTTCTAACCAGCTCTACATATACAAAGCAAGCAGTCAGTGCTTGGAGTGAAAAGCAGGCAACATGCACTGCAGGGGTGTTTTTCACCTTATGAAGGTCAGTAAATTAGCTCATCTTTACCAGATATGCAGCTCAGCAAGGTTGATGCATCATGTTTATATACCACCTATACCTTTATATCCTTCACCATGTTCAGCTTTTTTTTAGAGAATAGCTTCCACTTATAACAGCAGGACACCCATTACTTCATTTACACAAATTAAATACGGGTTCAGACAGTTAAATGACACATTAGGATCATAATTTAAAGGAGTTCTTATATAGGCGTTCATAAACTCACTAGTTTCATCTCCATAACCTTCCCTGATTCCCCCTGTCCCTATCCGCCTCAGATACAACAAAGATTGTACCCATCTCAGGCCAGAATCAAAGTAATGAGGGAATTAACCCATTCAAGAGTTTTCCTCATCTCACTCCCTCCACGTATGGCAGAACATCAAGTAAAATCATCAGAGCTCCTTGCCACTTTGGCCAGGTTACTCCTCGCTTCTTTCACCTTCCTACTTTGTACATCTCCACTTGTGTTACACCCTTGCTCCAACCTGTTCTCCATCATTTTTCTTCCCAACATCTATTAGAGACCTTTTATTCCTGTCTCTTTCTCTGCCCGTTAGGCTGAAGAAGCATCTCTTCCTTCAGGAAGTAGATGGAAATCCACCTCAAATCATACCCACTCAAAAGTCCTCTCTGCCAAAATCTTTGCAGCTGTTCTTGAACTTGCACTTGCCCAGTGGTCAGCTCCATCTCGCTGACAGGAACCATTTAAATAACGAGCCATTCCTCAGCATTTAGGCAAAACAGTGCCTTCTCTCCAGCTGTAAGTCAGTGCTCTCCCTCTTCCTTACCACAACCTAGCAGAACTGCTTTTTCCTGTTCCAACTCAAAGTTTATGTTTCTAATGCAAATTTAGTTTTAGGGATGTAGAAGTCGAAAAAGGGCAAGTGAGGTAAATTGGCAAGGGTGTTACAAACTGATTGGGCAGAGACATGGTTTAACTCTGCTAGTGAAAGCCACTGGTGACAGTCAAGAACTCTAGACACAGAAGCAGTCATTTACAATGCACAAGCTTATTTTCCCACCAGTTCAGGTCTTACCTGAAGAATTCCAATCACTTTTTTGGCTACAAAAGGACCAAAATGAGACGCCTTAGATAAGCTGACTCCTTTGTAGTCTGCCAGGATTACAATTCCATTCACCTGGGTCTCTTCGGACTGAATGAGTTTTTCTAACGTTAAGTATATGGCACGAATGTTCTCAGTAATTGGATAATTACTGGGTGTCCATCTGTCTGAGGTTACAAGACATGGATGGTAAGTTGGAGAGTAAATATAAGCTAACAATACACATTCCAAAACCTGATTTTCCATTTTCTTGGACTCTTAAATATTTAGTCTTTAATAGCCACAGTCTTAGTTCAGAGCAGCCTTTCTTAAGCGAGATAAATGGCAACTCGTGTTTACTTCAGGGAGCAAAGGCAGTGGTTTTAAGAACCCCATTGTCCACCCAGCACAGCTTATTAGAAGCAGTTTCAGCTCAGAAAGAAAGCAGGTTAATGGAAAAGAGGAGAATGGATGAAGACAAATTTATAGCAAGCCTGGCAGCAGCCAAAGTACATGGAAAGCTCTGCTTGTTTACACAGGAGTCACAGCCACAGACTCCTCTCTCCACTTACTGTCACATGAATTACAAGCTTCTAGTGGCAGGCCAATTACTACATTAATTTCTCTTGAATTGCCTAATATTTCATCAACCCACCTCACTGCATTTTCATTTTGACACAACTGCAGTTATTGCTGACACAGGAAAAGGAACCAGTGTAACACTGGCTACCGACAAATATGTCCCTTCACAAGTTAGCTTTTCAGATCTCAGAGAGAACCTATGTACTGTCTAAATAACCACTGTTCACAGCAGAGCAAGGAACACATTTTTGGGCCAGATACACCTTGAAGATGAAGAACAAAGACATTCATGCATTTCAGTACCTGGGCGGATGCAGACTATGTGGCGTCCCTCAGGGTCCAGCTGAGGCAGCACAGTGACAAAGCCTGACTCGAGGACAGGCTTTATTGCAGATGGCTTCAAGTTATTGAAGACCTCAGGCCAGCTCCTCCTGCAGGTGTGGTAGTTCACCAGAAGCTGAAGGGCTCGATCATAATCAAACTTTCTAGCTCTGAGGAACCTTAGCAAAAAAGCATCGTCCAGGCAGGTCCCCAGGGAGGGATAGTCTTTGCACACCATATCTCGGAGTGCCTGCACATCACGGAGCCTCCATTCAGGTTTCTCCTGGAGCTCTTCCCGGGCTTTGGTAATGAGATCGGGAGACAACGTGCAAACATACTTTGGCCGATCTGGCAAGAACTCGTTGTCTGATGGAGACCCTGCTGATGGACTCGTCCTGGTGCAGTCACTGTCTCCTGACATAATGTAGCAGGAATCTGTCAAGAACCAAGCGCTACAAATGACAAACAATCCCACGGACTCAGCAGCACATTTATTATTTCCATATTTATTATATCCTGTATCCCTCCTTCTCCTGGCTGAAGAGAAGGCCCTTCCAAGAACCGGTACTACAGCCGGAAGCAGAGCTGAGACATGTAAATTCTCTTCCTAGCATTAGAAAGCACAGGTTTCTCTAATGTCTTTATCCTGCATAGCAAGTAGAAAACTACTTCAGATGAAACCTAAGCAAACAAATGAAAATTAAAATACAGAATTACACAGCTTCATTGCAAAATACAACATTTAATTTGCCTTAACGTTTATCTTCTACGTGCAATTGGAAACTAAAGCATCCCTGATAGGCAGGATTCTCTCTGTTGGTCAAATGACAGCCTCTTCTGAGAAGCCCTCGCAGCTGACCCCAGACAGCCAGGAGTTTTCATTAACTTCTCTGCGAATAAGTGCACTGATCACCATGTTCTGCCCGTGTGAGCGTTTGAGCCGTTCAGGAGGAGTGGAATTCGGGACTTCACAGACTGGATGCGCAGGTACGAAAATTACAGGCTCTTCTGCCACAGCACCGTGTGGGCATTACGGCAGGTTTAATCTAGTTATCGCTTGCTGCCAGTATGTCTGAACTGGGATGTGAATTCCCAAATCCAGTAGCAAGTAGCCAGAGATGAGTGAAAACTGACAAAACGTCAGCATTGGCACAATTACGGCTCTTTTCCAGCCACGCTGATTCTATGACCCAAGCCCCGGCCCCTGACAGCCCGAGCGGAGCCCCGCGCCCTGCCCGCGCTCGAAGGCCCCCGCAGCCGCTCCGCTCCCTCCACCCCCTGTTCCCACCGCGGACCCCCGGGCCCCCCGCCCCGGCCCCGCCGTACCGGAGCGCTCCCGCGCAGCTGCGCCGCGTCCCGGCAGCGGCGCCCCGGACCTACGGCAGCCGCAGGGAAGTGACGCAACGCTACGTACCGGCAGGGGCGGTGCGGGGCCCGGGGCTCGGGGCCGGGCCCTGGGGTGTGTGCGGCCGGTGCGGGTGGCTGCCGGCGGCTCCCGGCCCCGGGGGGCTTCGGGCCGGAGGTGCGGGCCTTCCCCCGTCTCTGGTGTGTGCGCGGTGCAGGGGGGGGAGAGCGCCGGGACCGCTGCATGTGGGGCGCGTCTGCGTCTGGTTCGCCTTACCGCTTGTATAGCGCCGTTCCATTGAGCCAGCCGGTGCGGCGGCGCCGGTATATCCTTACATATAGAATCTCTGTCTGTCTGTATGAAGCCCCCCCTTGGAGTTGATGTTTGAGAGCGGCAGTGCTCACGTGCTGACCGGGCATGTCCTCAGGGTCTGCCCCTGCCAGAGCGGAGCCTCCCGACAAAGGGCCACGTCGGGCAGGAGCGCCCGGAGTGGGTAAACGGAAGCTGTGGCTGCCCCATCCCTGGCGGTGCTCAAGGCCAGGTTGGACACAGGGGCTTGGAGCAAGCTGCTGCAGTGGAAGGTGTCCCTGCCCGTGGCAGGGGT
>WYDI02007182.1:0-13612 GCA_009867235.2 Psittacus erithacus
CTGAAAGTTAGAAACACAGTGCTGCACCAGCCACTAAGAAGGAGAAAAAATGACTGCTACTGCTGAACCCAGGACAAGGCCAGACAATCCTCTGAAAACTGTTACAGTTTTTCTGTGACTTTACAACTCATGCATCAAACTGGGAATATAGAAGTGAAGAACCTTAATTTTACCCAATGGTCAGTATGTTGCTTATTTCTTTCTTAGGCCCCTTTCTATTCTCTATTCTGTTTGTAAGTAGGTAGAGATTTTAGCAGCCAGATTCATGACTGTCCTCTGCACATAGAGGAAAAGCAGAAACATGGACAGATTTTATGCAAATTCTTGGGTTTTATATAAATGTATATATTTTTTTGAGTAGGAGAGTGCACCAGTCCCCTACAGAAAGTATTGGGAAGGATGTTTAAAGAGAGAATGGGATATACAGACAGTGTGGGGCTGTGGAGTGCCTGCTTCTGTATTGTTCATATTTCACAATTACATAAGCCGGCCCAGAGTTATGGTAGGCATTATTCTGATCACAGTTACTGAGAATTTGTCACAGTGCAATTAAGACTGGAATGTCTTTATGCTGGGTATTTTTCTATTTACTCTAGGCCTTTTGTTTCTTTCCAGCAAGACCTACATTTATACTTATTTAAATATGAAAGTGTGCAGGAAAAATAATACTTCTCAGCAGAGTACAGCAGCGATGTGTACTCGTGTGTACTGGGTGTGCAGGTACACACTCATGTACCTCAGTGTACCTAAGATGATTTCCATTTATGATATGTGAAAGCAAATACGGTGCTACTTAGTCCTATCTCTTTTTATGTATTATTGTGTTGGGTAGAAGAAAGAATTACTGTTTATTATGTCTCTTCAGTTACCAGTTGATGCAACGCTAGGTAAGGAAAATGACCTTTGGTATCTCAATTGATTTCAATAGACATTAGTTCTATCTAGTAAATATTGCCAGGATTCCTCTGAATCTTGATAGGAAACTCTTTGAAATCTGATTCAGTTTTGGTTTTTGTCTTTCTCCAATACTTTGGTTTTCGATATCTTTCACAAAACCAGCTGCTCAGATGCACATTTTATATGAGTACTTATTTCCCAATTTTATTTATTAGCCAGAAGGAAGTATTAAAATTAACATAACTGTCAGCCTGAAAGCTGTATTGCTGTAAGAATATTCAGACAGACTAGCTGATCTGAGTCATTATATGTAAAAAAAAAAAAAAAAAAGAGAAGGAGTAAGCTGCCAAAGAAAAGCCTTTTTGCCCTAATCACATTGTGGCAAGAATGAGGAAAAAATGTTTTGTCTCACAAATTTACAGGAGCTGAAAATACAAAATTTGAAGTTCGTTCTTTACAGCAAAAGGACCACAGAGCTCCATCAACCCCTGGAGCTTTACTTTCAATGGAGCTGTACATCATCTCTTCTGATGTTATTACACTATGAAATTAACAGTAAATTAAAGCAAAACCTGCTCTTCATTGAATTTTCAGTTTAATTTGAAATCATAAATGAATTAAAACTTTTTATGTACATGCAGAGAAAGTCAGCCACTTTGGTACCTCACAAAGAATCACCTGAGAACCTGGCCCGGCCACCAGGTGTGGGCTTTTGCAGCTCTGCCCAGCTGGTGAGGAAGTTCACCTTGAACTCAGGCTTCAGGGAAGGCAGCTTAGAAAACTCAGTACAGCATTCTAGCATCCCCTATTTTTCCTTTAAGTGAAGGATCACTCCCTAGGAGGGTCCTAATATCTTTTTAACTTTTCAGGGTGCAGTTCAAGTGAGAGTGAAACAATCATTTCTCAGGTATAGGTAGTGATGTGCAAGAAGTTGCCTCAAAAGTCCTCAGGAATTTGATTGACGATACGAAATATGGTCCTGACATCAATTTATTGAGATTACTTTTTAATGCATATGACTTTAAAAGCACATGCAAAATTAAGCTGAGTCACAAAAAATGCATTTGGATACAGCATTTAAAGAATTATATACACAATGTATTGGAAATTAACTTTTATAATCTACAGAAAATGATTCTTGCTGGCTTTCTCAATCTGTGAGAGATTTGGCAATAAAAATATTAATTACAAGCAAAGGAATACTGAATGATGGGGTGGGGTGGGTTTTTTTATTTTATTAATATTGCCTGTGTGCCAGATAATGACTTCTTAAAATATTAGTGTATGTGATGAGGGAGTTCTTTTACAGTCAAATCCTGCTTGCCTTCCACATGCAACTTCTGTCTGAAGTTAAGGAACGGGTATGTCTTACAAAAACAGATTTGGCCAGAATTTTTCCATGTGCTATTATTCATAATTATAATTCTGGTTTCACACTCTGTTTTCTCTCTTTAGATTAATGGCATTCCTAGTGAAGACAATGAAAAAGTTCACAGTGGCTTTAATGACAAAGGGAAGTCTTTAAACAAAACGTACATATAGCTTCATTAAGGCCATATTAATTTATACTATATTTACCTGTTTTGAATGTTTTTATAAAACACAGTCCAGTTTAAGAATTTAAAGCTTAAGAAAATGGCTGAAATAATTGGATTTCTTTTCTGTTGCTGAAAAGAGAAGGGATCTTGGCAGTAGCTTCTCAGTGCCTACAGTTATTAGTTTGTAGGAAGATGACGCCTCCATTCAGGGGAAAAAAAAAAAAGAAATCTCACAGTAAATAAGCAAACAGGTAAATAACAATTCCCCTGAAGGAAGAAATGTCACTGGAAATTTTAAAGAACTGTTAGCTTTTCCTGGTAAATATCTATTTAAGTACAGATAGGCTGTGTGGAGACCTCATAGCAGCCTTCCAGTATGTGAAGGGGGCCTATAAAGATGCTGGGGAGGGACTCTTCATCAGGGACTGTAGTGATAGGACAAGGGGTAATGGGTTCAAACTTAAACAGGGGAAGTTCAGGTTAGCTATAAGGAAGAAATTTACTGTGAGGGTGGCGAGGGACTGGACTGGGCTGCCTAAGGAAGTGCTGGATGCTCCATCCCCAGCAGTGCTCAAGGCCAGGTTGGACAGAGCCTTGGGTGACATAGTTTAGTGTGTGGTATCCCTGCCCATGGCAGGGAGTTTGGAACTAGATGATCTTAAGGTCCTTTCCAACCCTCACTATTCTATGATTCTATGATTCCATAACACTACCTCAGGTCATGGTATTAGACAAAGTGATCTGCTGAGGTCCTTTTCATCCTAGTAATTATCTGATTTAGTGATTGTGAGAACTTACTCGCAAAAAGGTTATGGAAAAACATGTTCTTCTGTTAATGAGTTTTGTGATTTTAAGGGAGAAATGCACTTCTTTCTCTTTTGATTTCTTCTATTTGTATTTTAAACGTGATGTGACCAGTTTCCCACCTTTCTTTTTATGATGATTTGTCCTTTAATGAAAAATCACAATATGTTTGACATTCTGATAATCCATTAGTGACTGTGCTCAAAATGTCTCCTTCTTGTTGAGCACACAGTTGCACTCTGCTAGCAAAATTTGTTTCTATCTTGTCTACTACCTCTAATTGCATTTAAAGGGAAAAAATACCCAAAATGCCTCATGTTTCATGAGAGAAGACATATGAAATGCATATAGTTTTAATCTTCTCATTGACTGAAAAGAGGAGTAGTTGGAGGTATGGTGACTTCAAGGAGAGGCTGGGTTATTGCAACCTGTTTCTCTTCAGAATAAACATGAGGTGAAGTTTTTCCTACCTATCAGCTGAAAACTAGAGCTATTATAAGCTTGATCCTCTTTCCACAAAGAAAGGGTGGGAGAATGATGAAAATGCTCTTTAGAACCAGATCTTGGCTTTCTCCTCCACCACAGAAAACAAGAGGTTTGGTTCAAAACACATACTGTTTTTTCCTAGAGATCAGACATTGTAAGTAATTCTGTTTTGTAAAGATCACAATTTATCATGTAATTGTAGTAGCATCTTTGATGTGACTAATTGTGATGTAAAATAGTTATGTAATTTAGTTATGATTCTTTTTCGATTGCCTACTTTTTGCCATAAGCAAAAGAATACCCATATTAACAGAAGTGCTCTACATAGCTCAGTAATAGTGACTTCATCTACGTGCACTTGAGAGCTCTGTATCTGCTACAGCCATGTTGAATAAAAGTGAAACATCTAATTTTGTGTGTAAAAGTAGAATACTTTCTGAAGGAAAATAAGTGAGGGGGAGGTTGAATGAATAACCTTCATATAAAGCAACTCGTGCATTATTAATCTGATTTTCCATAAAGTTTGAACAAAAAGCATGTTGAGACATTACTCTGTGTTTCCTTGTTACACTGTGTTCATAATGCCCTTTCCCATTTTATCCAAGATATTCTTCAGCCTAAATAAGATATTCTTGAAGCCTCAGGATTTTTATGTCTTCAAAGCTCTCTGTTTCATTTCTAAATATTATAGATTTTGAAGCACAAGAGGCTTTAAGTTTGGTACCTCAAAGGATGTTCACCCTTTTAGGTAACCCCCAAGTTGGCTTTCATATTTGTTTATTACCCAAAATTCTTCACAAGAAGCTTCAGCCTGTTTTACAATTAAAGGCTTTGATCATATTTACTGTAGCTACGTAAAATATTTCCGCATGAATGTTACATGAGTTCAGTTTCTGTATTAGGCTAGGAGTTTACCTGATACTCAGCATCTACATAAATCCTTTTCTAACATAATTATTAAACTTAACACTTCCATTCTCCTCACTAACCACAGTTGAGGAGAGCTGCTCCTCTGACCTGTCATACTAGGCTCACTGTGAACAAGCTGCAGCGCTGGAACCCAAGATTCCAGGATCAACCATTGCAATATTTCCATTCCTAGATAATCATGGCTTTATCTTGTCATAGTTTTTTTTACTTTAGGCATACCATGTGTCTGGAACTGTTTGGAATCTCTGGTCCTGAGTAACAGAGCATACTTCCTAACATACTTAGGAACAGCTTTGATTCAGTTGCATTCAATCATAGCAAAAAAGTATGAGAAAAGCTTTTACATATTTGTTAAGAATTACTCCATCTTATATACCAGTTTTCAAACTCTTTTTTTGGTATATTTTCCAAATTTTTATTAAATTTTGTTTTAATTGCCTGTTCACAAGATAATTACCTTGAGAAATACCGACGTGGTGAAGATAACATGTTTTTACTTCCTTTGCTTAAGAAAATTACTTAATGCATAATATACCACATAAAATATAATTCTGGTATAGGCAACTTTTGATAGAACTGGTCACTTTTTGTAAGACATACCTAAACAAAACTTTAATTGATTCCTGCCCTAGGAGTCAATAAACATTACTTCAATGAAAGTTCCTAAGAACCTGCCAATCATTTGTATTCCCAGAATAGCTGTTTTGCTCACTCCATCTTCTTGACTTGTAAGAAGTTAGTTTTTTGAAACTGCATTGACCAATGAGATACATCAGCTAAACTCTGCGTAGCTACAAAATATATGTGGGACATGAAAGTTGTTCTTTCAGTTTGGTAACTAAATGTGAACTTTACTAAAGTTTAACTCTGGCAAAGTTTGTGAACATATTAAGCACAAAATCTGTACTTAGTATTGCAAGAATAGTATGTTTTTGCATAATAATTCTTGTCTATTTTGGCTGTATTAAAGATGACCAGGACTACTTTCTCTTAAAGTAGTAAAATTTTTTCTTACTACTCATTTCAGATAGGACTAAAGCTTTCCAGAAAATTTCACTTTTCAAGTTTTGTTGTTGTTTGCAATGGTGATTCCACTGCCATTACCAGCAAAATCTGTTTTGAGTATATGGTATTTTCATGACATTTCAGGTTTGGAACATATGCACACACACACCCTTCTGCCCCTAAAGAAGTATTCCATGCAGAATGCAATACTTTGGTATACTTTTGCTTTACTACTTATAATTTTAATTTTTAAATATAAAAAACTGTAATATAGCACTTTCACTCGTTTGATGCAAACAGAAAAGCCTTTGTACAAACTATTTCAACCAAAAATTAAAAAAAACCAAAAACAACAAAATTAAACAAAACCAAACCCTACTAATTTGTAGGAAGTGTCATATTTATTTTTTTATCTTGAGAAAATGAATGCATTCATGGAAATGTTTCAGGAAAACACTGGAAAATTCTTGCTGTCTCTATTGGTTTTCAGCGTGATACTGATGACCTTCAACCACTGAGAATAGGTCTCATTCCTTTATTTAGTGTCCTGTAGTCTGAGAATTATCAAGCTATGGATTTCCCTTCCATTTGTAGCTTCAAAGAATCAAAGACTGTTTCTTTCTGTGTGGAAGTGTTACCACAAAAGTCAGTTGGAGAAACTCTCTAAGACTCAATTTGGAGTTTTAGAAAGCAGGCATTCTTTATTGCATCCCTCATGCATATTCATAGCTTTTCTGGGAAATAATTACAATATTCACATTGTAATTACACATGCGCTTTCTTCCTGAGCGGGGGTCTTTGGTGGTCGCCGATAGTCTTCCTCATTGTATTTACTGAATGACCTCAGTGCTTGTGCACTCTAGCAAGGTCCTAGTGCTAAGTTAGCAGTTGGTATGCCCTTGCTTCTGTTCCAGTCTCGCTCCATGCTAGGTGCCACTCTGCTGTCTTGAAGGCTGGCATCCTTGCTCTTATTTACTGTCTTGTTAGTTGGTATCAGTCCTGTGATGTTCTTTCCCCCATCAGTCAAACATTCCTTTCTCTCTGTGTCTAACAGTTTAGTCTATTCTCTTATGTTAAAGGCACAAACGCTTATTAGTTTAAACCTATGATTAAAACTTACAGAAAGAAGGCAGTGAGCTGATTCCCTCTACACCTTCCCTTGGACTGGGTCTAGAATAACAATTGTGCATAAATCATGTAGGCAGCAAATTTTAATACGTCCCTCCACCCTTCCGATTATTTCTGGTTGTTCTGGTATAGGTATTTATGCGCATTCCTCAGGATTGTATTCTGTGAACACTACTTCCCTCTCTGCTTTCCCTTGTGTTTCACACTTTCCTATTATTCACCAAAGCATGCAATTCTTCTGCTGGAAGGACTGCTGCATTTTAACCCAACAGGCAGCTAAACACCACACAGCTGTTTGCTATGGAAGAGGGAATTGGGAAAAAAGTAAATTTCATGGGTTGAGATAAAGAGTTTAATAGGATAGTAAAGTAGTGGTAGTAATAATAATAATAATAATAATAGGATTAGAATGCACAAAACAAATGTTACACACTGCAATTGCTCACCACCTGCTGACCAATGCCCTGCCAGTTCCTGAGCAGCAGAGCCTGACCAGCTTTCCTCCATTCTATATGCTGTGCACAACGCCATATGATATGGAACATCCCTTTGGCCAGTTTGGGTCAGCTGCTCTACTGCGTCCTCTCCCAGCTTCTTGTATGGCGCAGCCTTCTTGCTGGCAGGACAGTAGCAGAAGCTGAAGAGTCTTTGATTACTGCTTAGCAACGACTAAAACGTCAGTATATTATCAACATTATTCTTATCCTAAATTAAAACCACAGGACTATACTTGTTACTGGGAATAAAAATTAACTCCATTCCAGTTGAAATCAGGATATACTACTGAGATTTGAATCTCAAAATGCAATAGATTTTCAACACTAACAAATTAGTGATCTGGATACAGAATCTGTCCCTCTTTCTCATTTTCATAGGATTTTCTAACATCAGTCCTTTCACTAACTTCACCAGTATGTTCTTTTCATGACTTATGAAGTGAATAAGTCTAGCCTTAAATAAATCTCACCTTCATCACTAGGACTGATATTCTTATTTGTTTTTTTACCAATTAGTTTTGTTAAGCGCAGCTTTCCACAAAGCATTCCTTCTCATCTCCTATTCTGTAACTTGCAACCAGATTCAATCTTTCAATTCGGAATTCTTCCAGAAGCAGATGACATTGGTCTTCTGTATCACATGATTCTTGCTCACGTTGCTGGTCATGTTTCTCCTATGAAAACTTTTGATTAATTCTTCTCATTAGTCAACTTGGTAAACAAATTACTGGAGGAAGCTTAAAAGCTTTGGTTGAAAGCCAGAACAGAAGCAAAAGATATCTTGTTTGCAAGTCACTATTTTCCCTTGAAAATATTTGCTCTTCTATCAGGTTGTCATTTGAGGTTGCTAGAAGTTTTTATTACTTAGGGTTAATTGCCTCTGGCACAATAATCTCAGATTTCTCCTGAGAATTACTGATAGCACACTTTCCTTCTGAAATAAAATTATATTCCCATCATGAGAAATGTGACAACTTTTTAACATATCTTTAAAAAATAGACTAAATGGCATTGGGGCCCACAGTCCTCTGCCTCCTAGTTCTGTCTCTCCTAAGGATATTTTTTTTCTGTTACTAGGTAAATGTTCTCCAGTTTGACATGCTAGTTGAAACTGTGATCCACTAGCATGATAAATATAACTAGTTGCTTTCTTGAGAGACTAGTCTTTAGCTCTCACGTATGTGAACAGTATACTGCAGAAAGACTCTGGAGTGGCTTTAATTCATCTGTTTACACAGTTCAGACAGATTGTCTTTCTGAATAGTCACAAAATCAAGAACTATTTTTTGTTATATGTCTATACCCTACAGTGCCTTTCTCACAGTATATTAGTTCATTAAAAGCCTCCGGGAAGTAGGCTGCTGCAAATCCACCGTCCTGTGTAACTGCTTGCAAATCTTTCCAAATAGTGTATTTTAAATATATTACTGTAATATGACAGGTAAGGATAAGATACCAGTGTAACTATTTTTTTGTTTCTGGAAATACCTTTCCTGAAAGGAACACTCTAGAATTTCATAATTTTGACAATTAGTGACTCTTGCATCTGCTGTGAGGTAATTCTGGAATTTTGACTTCTGTGCTCATCCATGGGAGGGAAGCATGAGAATATCATGGTCCCAGTGCTGGCAGTGTTTAGACTGATACATGTTTTGATTGACCGTGGCTTCTGCCAGAGACCTGTGTTCATAATTTCAGAGCATGGGGATGGCAGGATAGAGTTGTCACTGACATCCCTGTCATATTTGCAATTAGTAAACATGTTTCTTGTGCATTCCAATGATTTAGGAATGGGAAAATGTATTTTGCCTTTGAACAAAAGCCACTGAAGATTTTCTGAAAAATGCTTGATTGGAAGTGTGACAAATTGAAGACATTTGGAATTTTTCCAAAGAGATTTTCAGATGTTGGGCAGATGTTATTGTTTGCTGACCTAAGACTTTGCAGAATGACAGAAAATAATTTGATGCTTCAACAAAACATTGATTACACATGCTAAATAGCCCTGGTGAAGTATTTCCCTTATGGCTTATACTTCCAGGGTTATGGTTGAATGAGCACCCCATGTCATCAAACATACAGAAGGTGCCTTTGCCACTCTGAGGGGATGATCCGAGCATTTAAATAATAATTTACTGCTGCTTTTATTAGAACAATTATTCAGACTTGAAATGGGCAGATTAAGCTTTGTGAACCTCACAGCTGAAACTTCACAACACTGGCAATTTTCAGTGATTAAAGTAATTTACTTTAACTATAAAATGTAAAGATATTTCATAAAAGCCATACAGCAAGTACAGGGAGGTGTAGTTTTCCTGGAGATAATCAGACCTCTGGGGATAAAGGGTCCTGGCTGCACCTCATGCATTGAAAGACCCAGAGGGCTTTATTATCTGATGACTACCACACCCCCATTTCCATGTCTTTTTGCTTAATTAATCACAGTAACATTATTGCCCAACTTCAGACAACAAAAATAATGAGACAGGCTTTAAAAGATTCAAAGACTAGAGGACAAACAAGAGACCCCATAGGAAGGTACCCATGGAGAAACTGAGGTTTACAAATCACCAAGATCTATTAAAAATGATGCTTACATTTTGTAAAGTGCCTTCTTTAATATAAATATAATTATGTTTTAAATATTGTAAATGTGTATATAGAATATAAAACATATATTTGTTTTGATTAGAGGAGATGAGGTTATATTTTTAGGACAAAAAGCCCTTTAAAATATCACAATCATAACACTGAAGGTTATAGCCACTTGCTTTTTTATTTGAAAAGCTTGCCGTATCCTCTGTCGTTCCTTCTCTGGTCCAAGTACAGTTCCATGCACATTTTATTTTTTTTTTTATGCCTTTCTAAATTATCAACCAGTCATTCAGTTTATGGGCACAGATCCAGAGTAAAGTCTTCACGTATTGCCTGCCAGAATTCACTACTTCAGAAATCTGCTCAAGCACACACCTGCAGGGCTATGATTTTACTGGCATTAGAGAGATGTGGTGGGATGACTTCTGTGACTGGAGTGCTGGAACGGAGGGACACAGGCTCTCTAGGAAGTATAAGCAAGGGAGACAAGGACAGGTCTCTCCCTCTATCAACTTCTTTCATCTCTGGGTAGTGCTAAAACTGGCCTGTAATCCCATCAATGGAAGAATGCATAAGGAGATTAAAAATCTTTGTGTGTGCACTGCAACAATATCCCTTTCTTTAAAAGTCTCTCATGCAGTGTCTTTAAACTTCTGACCAATGTGTTTGAATTGCCCTTACTAATTTATCATCTTTGAAATAAAAGCCATACTTCGTTAAGACAGTTGTCAGTAAGTATACCTATGGAGTCTGTGATTTCTCTGTTGACAGACAGTCTCCTAATTTAAAACTCTGGGTTTTGTTGCTAAGGAGCTCAGCAGTCGAAGCAAAAGATAAATAACATAGTAGGTATTTGATACCTAATTCAAGCTGAGATCACCTTTAGCATTCTCTGTTCATTATTTGACAGGCTGTAAGGAGAAGATTTTGTAATGTTCTTGGCTCTAAAAGCTGGCCATGATAACGCCTTCCCAGGCTAATGTATTTGTGACTGTCTTAAACTCTGTAATTAGAAAGGCAAGTTTTTGGTTTTAAGTCAGTTATTGTTATGCTGGAGAGCAACATGAACAGGTAATCCAAAATAAATGTCTAGCCATGAAAATCTGCAAGTGGTCCATCAGATCCATTAACATCTATATACACTGTGTTCCATTTTGAAATTTTATCTCAAATCCTGATTTTGATGGGCTTCTAGAATGAAATATCAATGACAAAATGAATGAACTCAGAAGAATACTGCACATATGTTTGAACTAATAAATGTTAATCTTGCAGAGAAAAGAAAAAACTCTAAATTGCATACAAATAAGGTTTTCAGAAGCTCTCCTGTGCTGTAGAAAGCACAGAAAGGTTTTTAAGTTACTCACATTAGGAAATAAGTGAATTCCAGTGAATAATACGGAACAAAAAAGAAAAACAGAACACCAACAAAAAGCCAACAAAACCAAAAATAATTAAACTAACTCAAAAAAAAAAAAGGAGAAGTTCAAGTTAGTTTTGAATAATACATGTACCAGTATTTTCAATGCCAAATTCTTAACCTATCCCTCGGTAGATTTCACACGACTAGTTTCTCATTTATACTTTCTAATGGCATTAATGTTTTTATTTTGAAATTTACTATCATTCAACCTCAAAACAAAAAAAATTTATTTCTGCTATTTAATTTATATTATTTCCGCAAGAAATATATTCATTTTGAAATGTGACTTTCAAAATTTAAATATTTATGTAAATTTTCATTGTGGAACATACCCCTCTAAGTCTGCAGTTTTTCCATAGGAAAAAGTATATAATTTTGCCCCAAACAGCATTTTTACATGAAAACAATTCCAATTAAATCTTTCTAAACACCCCGATTTATGGGTTATGATCTACAGTTAATTTTCCAAGAGATAGCTGATTTCTGAATCCTGCCATGTGCAGTTAGTTCAGACACAAACTGTGGACATTTTTGTGTTCCTCCCTCCACAGATGTCATTATGTCTCAAAACCTTTTTCAGAAAGCTGAAAGCACAGCTGGTACAAATTCTTTTCCATTTCAGGGTCTTTCAGTGACAAGATGTACTGAAGTCAGTATCTGAAAAAGATCTGGGGTCCTAGGGAGAAGATCTACAATGTTTTCTGTTTTCAGGCAGGAAAATTGTTGATCTTGCACTGTCAAACAGTGTAATGGTCTGAAAACGATATAATGCATTTGAAAAACTTCATAGTTTTTTTTTCTCAAGTGATTGCTGAGCTGAGATTGAAAATACTAGGCTTATTCTAAAACTCCATCTGTATGGTCTCAAATGCTTGATTTTTTAGCTCCAAACTGCTCATTCAAAACCACAGTTGAACATGTCCCACAGCTAAAGGTCCTGTAGTCTTTCCCAGTGACTAGACATTGCTTTTGAAATTTATTCTTGAAAGGAAAATGACCCACCCTGACAGCTGGCTACATGGGGAAATAGATCCAGGATGTTTTTGTGAATATAGGTTTTCCAGCAAACACAACAGAGTGGGTCAGAAGACAGGAATCTGATAAGGCCACTGCGTTACCTGCCTACTTGTGTATGTAGTCCAGAGAGAGTTATGGCTTAGTCAAGGAGTGAAAATAATAACAAAGTTAATTTAGGGAGCAGGACATGGTTTCAGATGTGGGGAAATCTGTGGAATTTGGACAACAATGGGAAGAAAGCATTTTTGCCCATAAATTTACCAAAGTGGAACGTTTGTGAATTAAACTTTTTCAGAAATATCAGAACCCAAGAGCCCTGGCAGCACTTCTCCCCCCCTTTTTTTTTTCTCTGAATATAACTGATAGACCCAAATGTTCACTTTCAATTTGATAATTTAAAACCTAGTATCAGAAAACAGAACGGGAAATACGTGCAAATTCATACGATCACTGTTGCTGCATCCTTTTACAAAAGAGAGAACCATGAGAGATAGGCAAATTGTCCATAATTATACTTTTAGACGGTTACTTCAGTACCTGTCTTTTTCGCACTACAGGCACAAAGTTAGTATTAACTCAGATATGCTAATAAAAACAAATGTCTATGATTTCTGGCAAAATAAAAGCTGCAGTAATTTGATATGTGTACTGTATATAACTCTTAGGCAATATTATGGTGCCTACTGAGATGAGCTAGGATAAAGCCTCTGCAGTATAAAGATTAAGGCTATTTTATATTCTTTGATTTTTATTTTAATGCTCCTTGCATTTGAATTGCTGTATTACTAATTTTAGCTGATATATTAATACATGTGTCTGAACTATTTATACATACAATACGAAACCCAAGTAAAATACCAAACAGGGTAGATGATTCTGTAACTTGGTGATGTATAATGTCTTTTCTATGTAATAGGTTTGTTCACAGGAATCACAGAACCATAGAATAGTTAGGGTTGGAAAAGACCTTAAGATCATCTAAATCCAACCCTCCTGCCATGGGGCAGGGACACCTCACACTAAACCATGTCACCCAAGGCTTGTCTAACCTGGCCTTGAACACCACCAGGGATTCACAACTTCCTTGGGCAACCCATTCCAGTGCCTCACCACCCTCACAGTAAAGAACTTCTTCCTTATATTCAATCTAACCTTCCCCTGTTTAAGTTTGAACTCATTACCCCTTGTGAAGAGTCCCTCCCCAGCATCCTTATGGGCCCCCTTCAGATACTGGAAGGCTGCTATGAGGTCTTCATGCAGCCTTCTCTTCTCCAGGCTGAACAGCCCCAACT